>NW_006500144.1:3230156-3247451 GCF_000471905.2 Amborella trichopoda | reverse complement strand
GACTGAAATAATTAGATGTGAATGAAAACCCAAAAGGACGCCATGGGTAAAAACGAAACGACACAGACAGTAGAAATACTCTAGGAAAAAATTCGAAAAAAAAAATCCAAGAATAGTGAAAATCCGAAAAGGACGCTACCCCATGACATGAATGAAAACCCTAAAATGGGCATTCATGGCTCAGATTTATCAAGGGAGGCCTATAGTAAATTCAAGGGTCACAAACCTTCCATAATTCTCAAGATATTCTAGCGAAGTCCGAGGAACCAAGGGAGGCACTCCTTTGGCCTCTAAGATGATAAGTCCGAGGAACCAAGGGAGGCACTCTTTTGGCCTCTAAGATGATAACTTGAAGAGAAACCAAAGAAGATCTTTTGATGTGCAAGATAAGAGGCAGGTGCTCGACACAAAAAATACTTGAGATTTCCATGTCCTTTTGGTCTAAGACGTAACTGACCTAGCTCTGACCAGGCCTTCTAAAAATTTAAACTCCCTTTTCAAAAATAGATCACTTTTAGAAGATGGATCCTTTTGATTCATAAGAATCCACTCTTGGGGCAAAAATTCATTTGCAAAGTTAGAGTCTTAAATTAGTTTCTAGATTAATTAAACCCCTAAAAATATGCTTAATTTCATTCACACCAAGGGGCAATAAGTGTCTAAACTATAAGACCCACTTCTATTTTAAAATGATTTTATGAAAACCCGCTTTCACTCACTCTAAATTATTTTAAAAAATCTTTCAAAATAGGATGTATAGTCCATAGTTGCACGACCATTTGATGGTAATGGTGTTTCCCGCCTATGACGAGTCTAACCAGTGCAAAAGGAGGCCTCTCTCTCGCCCTTGTTTCTAAGGCAATTAAAGGGTCGACTCGTTTTCCATCTTATGTGTATTCACCATATGAAATAAATGACTTACACAAGCCGAAAAGGAAGATATCCATTTGTCAGTGTGTGCACCTGGTTGGTCTTAATCAATCCATCTACATACAAAACATGCAAATACATAACCAATCAATGGGCATATCATATGACTAGCAAAATTTGAGGATCATTTAAACAAGAAAATTCAAAGACATGATGATTATTAATAGTCCAAAAAAAACAAGAGAGAGGGAGGGGAAAGTCAGTCAAGAGAACCGCATATTACCCATCCACTGTCGGAGTCTCAGAACGACGCCAGAATCATGCGACAGAGGTCTAGTGCCATTGAAAATGGCGCCATCACCCTTCCCAACTACAAATCTCCGAAATGAGCCTCGAAGCAAAGAAAAGGAAAACAAGAGATGGGCTAACCCGTTTTTCCGTAACAAAGTTCCATTCCATAACTAAAGATCATGATGACTCATGCTAAGAAGCAAAAAGATCACAAAGTGAAGAAAATCGAGACAAGTTGCTCAATTTTTCAAACAAAACTAAGGGACGCTCTTAGGCGCCAATCTCAATGCATGATTGTTGCCGCCCCATCATGTCCTCATGAAGTTCAATGACCTTTAACATGCCAGCGTGCCTGACCAACGGAGGATACTCGCCAAGTTCCAATGAAGGGGAGGAGGGATTCTTCATTTCCTCTCGAGCTTGATCTTGCAAGATACTTGTCCCTCCAATGATCGGCGAGAGAGAGGCAACCCTGCTATCAAACCTTTGAAAAGCCGCCTGATTGCACAATGCGAGAGCAGAACCAAACATCTATAATGCCATCACTACAAAAGAAACAATGGAAGGTTAATAAAAAAAGGATTGAAGTAATGGGCCTATCGATGGGGTCTTCTCTTTCAATGACCACTCCCTCAATGCCACGATCTTTCAGGCCTTACAAGACAACCAGGACACATCTTCTTGAAGAAATTTGGCACTAGGAATGCCAAAAGAAACAAGTTCTTCCATGACATTCCCTAAAGGAAGAGAAAGCGTGCTTAGCTCGTGGAGGGAGGCCTGACCCACAAATCGGTAGATAGCCTTCAAAAGGTCCTCCCCAGTCTCCATACTTCGAATGTTTGAGGTCAAGAAGGACAACCCCTAGATTTGAACAGGAAAGGGAAGGAGAACATGATCATAACATCATTGCCCCAGGTATGGAACAAGAGGAGTGCGCTCCTCCACATCATCAACTATGGTTATGATCTCACCAGGATTATGACGAACCACAGACCTCCTTGTTTAGGACCTGGTAACACAACGGCCAGACATTAAAAAAAAAAAAGGAGATGGTAAAATCGCATGGGGCAGTATTATAACTTGCAAATAACCTCTCAAATCTCAAGGGTCGCCTTATATAGGGACCCTAATATATGTCGTGACTAAATGGCACCGGCATGCCATTACTAATGGCGCAAAGAGCAATCATAAGTCCCATCATCACAAGCCCCAAGGGTCTGTAGAGGAGGCCATTCAATCTGACAAAAGTATGATTCCCCTCGAGCGCAACAAAGGTCAAATGATCAAAATACCCTTAGCCACATAGGGGTGCCATAGGGAATAACACCAAACGCATTCCCAATATCGCCAAACCTAGTTCAGGCAAATGTCACCTACACAACGAGCAAAAAGCATTCCAAAAAGATGGGCAAATCCTCAGAGACAACTACACATGTATTCCTAAGGGCACTCCTATCGATTGATCAAAGCAAGAAAATGCAAGTGCATACACAAATTCAGATGCTCTAGAGATCAAATTGAAGAAATAACTCTTTTGTATAGATAAAATAAACCCTTCAAGCAATCATTACAAAGACATAATCAAGAGAAACAGTCCAAATGCGAAAGCAAGAGAAGCCTTCAAAAGCCATTCCTCGCTAGAACCTATCATCTCTTCGCTAATTCTTCAAGCAATATTGATGGATCCTGTGGTTTGACCAAGTCTTTTAAATCCATGATCTTCTTAGCAAGGACAACAAGTTCATCCATCTCCTTTAAAAAAGATTTGATACCCCGAGAACCCACCTTCTTCAAATTCCATATTACCATCGATCAACTGGAGGTCATTAGAAAAAAAAAGGCTAAGATAGAAGAGACTTCCTCGAGGTTTGCAACTTTGAAACCATTATTGGGGTTTGTCTTTGATACCATAAGTCTTGACAGACTTGCAGCCACCAAAAGTCCACCTTACAAAGATGTCAAGGTACTTCAAGAATGGGATCTCTATAGCCATCAAGCCCATCAAATCATAAGGAAGATGGATTATGAGCCCACGACTAATAAAGGTTTGAAAGATGGTAAGGGAATGATTTCTCCATTTGAAGCTATTGAAGTGGCTGTTGTTCGGCATGACACAAGAGAAGGGATTGGGTATGCTAAGGTCCACCACCTGCCTCCCCAACAATTTGAGATTTGACATGCAGTTAGCATGAAAATCTCTTTTGACTTGTTACTCTCGACTATGAGCCATCCTCCTCACCTTATGAACCTCCCCTTTCTCAAACTAAGCCTCCTCAAGTGACTTGAGATCCTCAAAACTCTTCCCTTTTTTCTTCTAAACTTCCTCCCTCTGAGCCTGATTCTCATCAACCCATCCAAAATCCCCAAAATTCACCCTTCCTGGCTTCTAACCCCTCTCTCCTTGATATCAACCCTTCCCAGGTTGTGCAAAAAACTGAGGTAGCTTCTATGTCTCCTGTCATTGAAATCCCAGTTGAAGTAGAGATGGCAAGAGAATTAGTAACTCTTAGCCTGGAAGTGAAGGCATTTGAGGTTGAAGAGGAATCCTCTAGCTGTCTGACTACCAATGAAGCAGAGGTTGAGGAAGCCCTTGAAGTGTTGGAAGATGGTGGACGGGCCACAGCCACAGCTGATGAGGTTAACCCAAGGACGACTGTCAGTTCAGCCATCATGTCACCAGAAGAAAAAGAGGAGTATTCCATCTTTCTGTGAGAAAATCGAGGCATCTTCGCATGGAACTATCATGAGATGCCCGGTCTTAACCCTCACGTCGCAGTCCATTAGCTTGATATTAACTCATCCTTCAAACCCGTGAAGCAGAAATCAAGGAGGTTTCGATCTGACATATAAATTCAGATTGATGCAGAAGTAAGTAGGCTCAGGGGAGCAGGTTTCTTTCGAGAGGTCAAATAACCGAAGTGGTTGGCCAATGTTGTAATGGTCAACAAGAAGAATGGGAAAATCAGGGTTTGCATCGACTATCGTGATTTGAATGCTGCATGTTCGAAAGATGACTTTCCACATCCCTTCACTGAGATGCTCATTGATTCCACATCTCATTGTCAGGCCTTCTCCCTCATGGATGGGTATTCAAGATACAACCATATAAGAATGGCACTTGAAGATGAGGAGGCTACTGCTTTCTTGATGCTTAAGGGAGTTTCTATTACACGATGATGTCATTCGGGTAGAAGAACGCGGGTGCCATATACTAGTGAGTCATAACTACCATCGTCAATGAAATTTTGCATAAGGAGGTAGAATGTTATGTTGACGATCTGGTGGTTAATTCAGGAGAGAGGTGTGTTTGAACGTATTTTTCAGCACCTTGGTCCTTGATAGGAAGTAGGTGAATAAAGCCTACAAAACAATGGAAATTCTCGACTGTCTCAAAATGGCCCCAGATTTGGTCAAGATCTTCATCAGCACTTCAAAAAACCACCTGCCAAGTTTCATCACGATTAGACATGTCTAAGATAGTGAACACAAAGAAGCAATTTCAGTGAAGTCGGTCTCTAACACCCTGAAATGGACCCTGTAACTAGAGCCATACTTTTTGTGTGTCAAACAGCTGTGGGACCACCTTCATAGGATTTGGCATGGTCGAAAATCCCTATGGGTCATGTTTCGAATTAATCGGGCACTTCAAGACAAAGTTATGGGTGAAATACCAAAAAGGGGTAGGCTGCACACTATTCCCGTGTGGCTTCACTGCTCACGGGAAGTTACTTTCGTGGCCTATATCGCTCCCAAAAAGACGAGCAATTCGATATGTGGTACACCCCGTGACGACGCCAAGCAAAGAGAAAAACTAAATGAAAGTAGCCGATCCGTGAAGGAAGTTGCAAAACAATCAGTAGCAGCACACCTTGTTCGAGCAGCCAGATCATGATGCTCGCATTCTCGATTGACATGAAACCAATTGCATTATGTGTGTGAGATTCGAGGCTATCTCTGGTTCGAACCTCACGTACGATGAACGATTGGGTTTCATCCACAAAGGTATCAAATCTACTGTAAATTTTGGTCATCGGATTTCAAGATTCTGGTTAAAAACTCATGACGACAAAATCTTCATCCGGACACGAAATCAAGCTACATTTGTTGCAACGTGATCATGGTGGCATGTAAAGTGTGATTCAATGAAGAAGTCATGTAGAAACATCTTGGAAGGCGAACACAATCGATTTGAAGTTTTCAAGATTCATCCAAAATTCAAGTCGTATGATCATGGTTCAAAAACATGATTCGTGGTTAGAAGTTGGTATCAAAATGAGCGCCATGCCGAGCCCTACAAGAAAACAATAATATTTCGATCAAACAGGCATTAGAATGACCTTAGGTCAGCCATGGAAGATCACGCAAGTTCTCGAACAGCAGCAGGGATTGTTCTGGAATACTAGACGTTGTTATGCAGGGGTAAAATCGTCATTTTGCACCCATTTTTAGAATTTATTTTAATTCAATTAATTTGTAATTATGTTCAATTCTAGATAGTTTTTAGGCATACACCCACGTTTTAGCTCAATTCTATATAAACATGTAATGCCTCACTATACAAAGGAGGGATTCATTCTTGGATTAATCAATAAAATTTTTGTTCCTGCTTAAGTTCTTGGGTACGTCTTGGAGAGAGAGAGAGGAGAGAGAAGAAAAAGGGCCCATACCCTTCAAGCAGGTAAATTTCTCTCTCCTTCCCTCTTTCTCGTCTCTATCTCTTTCTTTCTCTTCTTCTCATCTCTATCTCTTTCTCTCTCTTCTTTCTCATCTATCTTTTTCTCTCTTCATCTCCTCTCTATCTCTTTCTCTCTCTTCTTCTCATCTTTATCACTTTTTCACTCCTCTTTCTCCTCTCTATCTCTTTCTCTCTCTTCTTTCTCGTCTCTATCTCTTTCTCTCTCTTCTTCTTATCTATATCTTCGTCCGTTCTTCGATTGTTGTAATCGGTGAAGCCTAGCATCGATTGGATTTCTCTCCCCTTCTCTTCTGTTGTAGTCGGCGACGCTTAGCCCCGACTAAATTTGTCAATCTCCTTCTCTTCTAATACAGTCGATGAAGCCTAGCGCCGACTAGATTTGTCACTCTCCTTCTCTCCTATTGCAGTCAACAAAGCCTAGTGCCTGCTGGATTTCTCTCTGTCCTTCTCTTCTGTTGTAGTCGCCGAAGCCTAGTGCCAGTGGGATTTCTCTCACTCCTTTTCTGTCACAGTCGGTGAATCTTAATGCTAACTCAATTTTTCTCTCTCTCTTCTATAACAGTTGGCAAAGCCTAGTGCCGGCTCGATTTTCCTCTCTTTTGTCACAGTCGGTAAAGCCTAGCACCGACTACACCTAAGAGGGCACCCACGCGAGCCAGCCCGAGTAAGTCCCGAACCCACCTTAAATTCCTCTTTCACAGGTTGGTAACACCTGCCCTCGTTTTCGAATAAGGTTCTCGAGAGAGCCATCTCAAAAACATCTCGGGTCTTCCCTCGAAACTCTAGACGTGTGCCGCCCGATCCTCAAAGGATCTGGAGGGCGAGATCGAGGCAGCTAACCAGTTTGGCCAATCCATTGGGGACTTACTACCCCTTAGTCGGATCATTCTTGTTTGGTAGTTTCTTCTTTTATTATCTACTTTCATTATCTTTTCACATTTTATTTATGCCTTGCAGGTTCTGTAACCCATTTATCTATCCCCGCATTCGAGAGTGACCCTAGGGAACAAGTTCCTTCGACTTCGTTCCCATCCATCCTTTGGAGCAAAGACCCTTGTCTAGCTTCCAGGTCTTAACTTGGACTGGTGTGAGGTGGGACTTAAAGGTCCCTCACTCCCCATTTCCTCGCTCTGGTGGAAACTCCACCAAGGTGCTCTGCATCGACGACACTTTTGTGGCCCCACAAAGTATGCGCGGAGCCACCGGTAAGTCACTTGCCTATCATGTTCCTGAGGTATGTCGGAAGGCAGCCCAGTCCCTTTTTGCGTAAGGCAAACAAGTAGCCATTGCTTCTATGGGTCGCCCATAAGGCTACCCCCCACATTTACGCACCATTGGTCTCTTTCCCTAGAGGCTCAACATAGCGAGGCGAAAACCCCACGGTCTCCACCCCTCACACACACCACAAGGCTTGTGGGTCACCCACTTGGGCCACATTTTGGGGCAATCCTTGTGCTACCCCCAGTCAGGATCCAGGATCAGATTTTCTAAGGTCAAGTCCTACACATGCTGATCAAATGCAGCTCACTGCTCGGGGTAACCCTGTCGTTACCCCAACCCGATTACACAAGAGACGACCTCCTCTTCTTCTTATTCAGCTCACACAAGTGCACTCTGTAAGGGGCAGGCCTACATCTGTTCTCTTACAGAAACCTGCTCATAGTTCTTAGCCTCTTAAGTTCAAATCACTTGCAGAAGCCCATGCTGACCCCCAAGTCTCCCGTGATCCTTCTTCAAGGGTCGCACACGCGTCGCCATCATAGACATCCCCTCACTCTAGACTTGAGCCTTCTCATGACTCAATCCTGCTCCGGCCCACTCCTCCTTCATCGAGCAAGCACCTTCAGCCATGGCACTAGAAGGTTTTCCCCAAGAGTACCATCCTGAACCAGCCCTATCACTTTGGTTGTGTCTCTGGAGCTCATAAGAGAGCTCAGGGTATTGACCTGATGGAAGATCGAGTCCCTCATCTCGCCCGGCCCAAGATGACTCTAGTTCCGGGCCCTCATCCATTGTCTCACTTGATGGAGACAACTCTCTCTTGTGCAAGAAGAGCTGACCAACCGCGACCTAAATCACAGTCTTAGCACGAGGTCCATCAAACCGCAAGGCTAAACGTGATAGAGGTCTTCAAATTTTGACTAGGGAGGTGGCCGAGGCAGTCAAAACAACCAATTCTGACAACCCTCTTCACCAGAATCGCTTCTACCCCCTTCAGACGATGAAGCCTGAAGAAGAGCTTCATGAGCTCTGTGATGTAGTTACTGTCGTAGAAGAAGACCCAGTCACTCAGCAGCCACAGTCCCAAGACCATTGAGAATCGATCCAAACGCGATCTGCATACAAGAGTTGAGTTCAGTCAAGGCATGCTGGCCCCTTGCTGACTGACCTACCATGTACGACCCATCAAGTTCGCAAGCCCTCAGTTGCCACAAACATTGACCTCCATAGAGAAATGGTCAGTCTAATGGTTATAAGCAAGCACAGTGATGCGTAGGAAGAGCGCATGAACACATTTGAGGATATGGTGCACGCGATAATGGAAAAGATCGATCGTATCAATGCCGCATACCAGTTGGATATTCATGAGGTAAATTCCCATCACTTTGATGGTGCAGCTCCACAGAAGCCCCCTCGTTCTACCCGCACAGGACAATTCTGTCCATCATTCCGTCTCTCAGACAGACATTGACGCCATGGTCACCCATAGCCTAAAGAACAGATAAATCTCGGGGATATAGGCTGTGACGCCTTATCAAAGGCCATACCCCTCATATATTGATGAGGTCCCGTTTCCATCAGATTATAAGAAAGGGAAGTTTCCTTTATTCAAAGGAACCACGTCCCCAAACCAGCATATTATCCATTTCTAGGCAGCACGTCGAGAAACAATGGCTGACGGGAGACTTCTTCTCCAGCAGTTCGTTGAGACCCTCGATGGCCCAGCATTTCAATGGTATGCCCAACTTCCTCCAAACTCAGTGCATACATGGGTGGAGATGGAGAAATTGTTCTATCAGCACTTCTATGAGGTTGAGAGAGAGGTTCAAACCATCAAACTTCTCACCCTGACTTAAGACCCCGAAAAGCCCGTGGATCAGTTCATATCAAGATGGAGAAATTTGGCCGCCCTTCATCATAATCCTATGCCCGAGAAGGAAGCAGTCCAAACTTGCGTGCGAAACATGCAACCCGAGATCGCTCGACATGCCGAGGCCCCTAATCCGACCTCCATGTCAGAGTTAATATCTAAATCAGTTCGCATATAAGGTTTATCACGCCACCATGGTGGGACACGACAACCATCTACAAGCTCAGCAAAGAATTGGGGCAATGGTAGCTCTAGAAATAACACACGGGGCAGCCAATAGAAAGGGGTAATCAGTGCAGCTGTCATGGTCACTGATTCGCAAAAGGCTCCCTCCCAAACTTTGGACCTCGCTAAAGGGGTAAGTACGGCAAAGGTAACACCCCAGGCTGGCAAGCAACAACAGTCATATAATCGGGTACCCCCACCAGCCAACCTTGATCGGGGTGATTATTTCCCCAAGCAAAGGATCAAGGTCTATCCCTTCGAGAAGGAATGGGTACCCATGCTGTTGTGGTTATTATTGGAATAAAATGTGATCCATCTTCCAAAAGCCAAGTTCCCTGAGCAACCTAGTCTTGACCCTGAGGCGAATTATTGTGCCCACCATTGGAGGATCAATCATCTACACGCTAAAAGATGTTCTCGAGGCCCCGATTCAGAAGGGTTATATAAAGCTTGAAGATTAAAAAAAGGCCTTTGGGGCAGCCTAGGCCTCCCATGTCGTAACCATCCAAGAGGAAGATGAAATGCCTGATATCCTTTATGCATTCTTCATTATAATGCTTCAGGAAGGCATAATCTCACTAAAGCAGGCAAGGCAACCCCGTCGTCGTGCTAAGGGGACTGAAGATCGTTGTTGCCCGTACCATCAGATAAGAGGCCATTACCTGACGGAATGCACAAGCTTCCTTGATATATTCGCAAAGAAAATGCGGGAGTGTCAGGAGTTTTACAGTCTCCCCGTACGTGATCATGCCTTTATCGGGGCAAGAAGACCTCCCAAAGTAGGACCTTCCTATCAATGACTTGGACTCCATCGAATCCTTGACTTCCTAGCCATGGATAGTCTACCATGGTTGAAGCAGACTCAAATCCATAAGGTGAGAAGCAGTTCGCCAAGCTAGAGCTGTACAAAAGCCCAGCGAGATGAATCAAATATCACCTCAGAAAACCTGAAAGAGACGGGCACCAAGGGCTACTTGCAGAATAAACAAGACCACTCAACCCACAATCGAGCAGGAATTTCTAGAGCCCCTTCCTCCACTATCAATTTTACTAGACTTTATCCTTGGCAAGATCCCTCTTCCTTCTTCATCCTGTCTAGAAGACGTTCTTGTGTCATCGTCTACTCAGCACACGCCCAATGAGCATGACGACGTCAAAAGCACTCCCCAACGGTCTAAGCAAGGGAAAGACCTAAAAGACCCCCTGCACTCGTCCAACCCTGGTGAAGACGTAAAAAGTTGCGCAGATCGATTTGATGAGGGGATTGATCTTAAATGTCCCCCACCTTCTAACCCTTCTCCTTCTTCATCTCCTGATTCTCATTCTCCCTCTTCTACGTCCTCTATAGGTACAACCTTGATATGCCCGGACTTTGAGGCTCTCGATTGAGAATTCGAAGGAATCAATATAAAAAGGACGCAGTAAAAACGATTGAGAAAGACCCTGGCACAGGTGGCAGGATTCTTAACAGTTGCTGATGCCCTGGCAGCTAAAGCCAAGGTAGACCACCTTCTTCAAAGAAACACAACAAGTCGAAGCCAAAGAATCCCCAATGCCCCCCTGAGCCTGACTTTGAGCAGAGACCGAGAGAATAGAATGGGCAGAGCTCCTATTCTCAGGAAGCTTGCCACATGGTGCAAATTTCAAGAGCAATACCCACCACGGGGTAGATAAATCTCAGATCAGGGAGGACGCTGCAACCGCCACCGTAGAAGTCGGGCACCTTAAAGTTCCCCAGCCCGCCACTGCCCCCTAATCCAGAGACTAGTCTGCCTATCTTATAGCTCCCTGGGCTCCTTCCTAATCCCAATACTTCAATCAATCCACCTATTCTCCACTTCCCTGGGACAACTTTGACCCCATATACTTAGTCTCTTCCAAAACCTCAAACTTTCGTCACTCAACCCAAGCCCGTTGTGCAATCAAGTCAGGCAGTCGGCGAAAACAAACCTTTTCTACCCAAACCTTCTCCTCAACCCAACATACCACCCAAATCAGTGGTAGGACTAGGAGCACAAGGCCTTGATAAAGAAAAGGTGAAATATGATGTGATAGGGCATCTACGAAAACTCCCGACTCTTATCAATATCTACGACGCCCTCATGCTCTCGAAAAAGTACCGAATGGCTCTGGTTCAAGCTCTCTTTAACCTATTGAGGTCAACCCAGTAATTTTAGAAGGATGTATGTCAATCACCATTTCAGAGGACGATCTGTAGTTAGCGGAAAAATTTCATAATCGCCCTCTCTTTGTTTCTGATGAATTACATACATGCCCCATCAACTAAATTATGTTAGATGGAGGGTAGGCAGTCAACCATATTCCAAGGAGGATCCTTACTCGATTAGGGTTGGGGTCCGAACATCTTACCCCGACCCACGTCACAATTCAAGGGCTCAACTAATCAAGAGAGCAACCATTTGGTACGATACACCTTCGTTTTAAGATCAGTGAGTTAAATGATTACACCCAGTTTCATGTAATCGATACCGACACTTCCTACAAAGTCCTCCTCGATCAGCCATGGCTCCATGACTAGCAGGTGGTTCCATCAACATTACACCAATGTTTCAAGTATAACTGAGATGGGAGACAACATACGGTCTATGCTGACGAAAGAGCATTCCCTGTGACCGAAACTCACTATGCCAATGCTAGATATTACTTCACAGATGTGGCGTCACCCTAGAAGCCAAACGATGATGGTCACAAGTCTACAGTCAAGACAACGCCTTTGTCTCATGAAGATGTTGAGGATGTTGGGAGAACATTTTTAAAGACAAAGAAAGGCAGGGCAGAGTTTTACCCCTAACCACCCTTCATTCTAACATCCCACCCATCATCCCTCAAGAAACTCCTTCTCTTGAAAAGGAGTCTTCGCTCTCTGCCTTTAGCTCTGAGCCACCTTGGCCGGAAGATGAACCAGAGCTCATTCCTGAGGTTGAGCAAGCCATGGGGATACAATTCCTGGCTCCAAGAATCGCCTATACACCAGACCAGCAGAAGGTCCTGCATATTCCCATTGCGCTCTTGAAAGCTGAAGTGGCACGACAACCACCGCGAAATATTTTTCAAAATCCAGTGGCTATAAGTATAAAGGATGCTCCTCGGACTGATAACCAGCTGAAAGTTCTACTCTTCCCCAACCTCTCAAGAGGAGAGTAGTTCTATAGAGCAACTTTCTTCCCCTCAAGGATAGGATCCCCTAGCAAACTTGAGAATCGAAGTTCGCAGTCTCCAGAGTCAGTTTGAGGTAATGCATATCACTTCAAAATATCTCAAGGAGTTTGTGTCAGAGACTAAAAGCTATGATAAACTTGAAGTAAATGCGCCACTAATGGAGGCCGAAGCCCCTCCTAACTGGACAATCTATAGCAACCAGGCTCAACAAATCATGAGGAAAATGAACTATGAGCCCTTGGGCAATCTGGTATTGAGAGGAGAAAAAGCAACGACTCCCCATTTTGAAGCTATCCAAGCCGCGACAGCCCACAATGGGTCTAAACAAGGCTTAGGGTATTAGCCTCTTGGGGCAATAAAATTGTCGAGGGGCATTCAAAAAAAAAGAAATCACATGAGATGCATCAAAAGTAAGAAGAGAATGAAATCATGCAGTTAAGTCAATCAAAATAGAGAAGCACTTTATTCATCAGTTCAAAAGATTTACAAAGTACTGGCAAGAGGAAATGACATGTTCATAAACTATCGATCATCTTATTGATCTTTGCGCTACACACTGTAGGAAAGGTCTTGGTGCCCTGGACACGCTCCTTCAATTCTGCAACCGTTTGAGTCTCCTCTGCCATCGCCATAGTTTTTGACTCAATTGTGCTATTGAGTTCAAAAAAATCTTCAACCAATGAGGCCTCCATGGCCCTCCTCTGAACCATCTCCGTCTTAAGGCCCAGGAATTCTTGTCTCAATATTCATATCTCTTCTTTTATTTTGATCATTCGCTTGAAGCTTCCTTGAGCCTCCCTCTTGAGATCCTGCTGACGATCAGTTATCGTGGCCTTCTTCTCGATGCAAGCATCTATCTCCTTACGACGGTGCAAGATCGACTCTTCTAAGAAGGCTAGCATGCTAGTTTCTTCCTCATGATGTAGCACCCCCAATAGTAAGCTCTCCAACGCGTTTAGAGTTGCATTAAAATGGGAAAGCACTTCTGGTGCACTCCCAATTGCAGTGGTAGCAGCAAACTCCTTCAGTCTTGCTAAAGCTTTGCCTAGCTAGTTGAAAGGCAACTCCCTTAAGCCCTGAAGGGTTGCTCGAAGCATGCCTGCAATCATGTTAGAAACCCCGCTAAAAATGGGCCTAGATGGTGTTCCTGAGGTTATTACTTTTGAAGAAGCCTCAACCTGCTCAGGTTCTTCAATGCCAGCCTCCCTACCTTGAGCTCCTCCCATAGGGACCTCTACTTTTGCCGCAGCAGGTTCTGAAGAATGATGTTCCCCTTGCTATTCATCTTCCTGAACAACCACTTCAGCATTAGCAAGTTCAAGAATCACCTCCTGTCTAGCCAATTCCGCTCTAGCCACGACTTCTTCCGTTTGGCCTGCACCTTCAACGGCTAGAACCTTGGCCACGAAGAGCTCAGTCCCGTCATCTTCATGACCTGAGACCATGGAGGCAACAACCTCTTGGTGCCCGGGTGCATCATCAACTACGGGCTCTGCTTCTTGAGTCATAGTCCTTGCCTCGGTTGGGGCATTGAGCTATTGATGCATAGAGACCATGTCAACATCATATTCCCTTCTTGGAGCAGTTTCTTCGGTACCTGCAGCCTCATCAGTACTTGTCCTAGCTACCTCCGACTTAGGGACTGCCCCTGTATTTACCGCCACAAGATCCGAAGTCACCTCTCAATCCAAAGCAATGAAAATAGGCTCAGAACGGCTAGAGTCCTCTGCCTTAGTTTCTGAAGAAAAAGAAGAGAATTCAAGAGAAGAAAAAGGTGGTCCAAAGAGCACAAAGGGTGATATTGAGGGAGTTCCTAAAAGATCAGAAGAGGAAGAGCTACCTCCTGGTTTTGACATCATACGAAGGTTAGCACTCTTGTGCCTTTGAGTACATCCACTAACTGAAGACGGTGTGCAAGTATTGGCAAAGGTCGAGCGCTTTCTTTTCTTCCCCCCGGCCGGAGTAGGAGTGGTCGCTTTAGATTCACCTCCCTGAGAAGGCCCTACAGCCAATTTACTATGGGGACCACTCCAGATTAGGGGGCTCAAGTCCTGTGGGTGACGCTTTTCACAACCACGGACTTGTCGCCCCTCATCCCACAAGAAGATGGAACTAAGATTATCAAAGACACTCCCAGTCCTCATCTTCATTACAAGAAATTCTGTCGAGGCCTCTTCAGCTGCTATCTCGCGTGGAATCCTTAAAGCTCATCAGTTAGAGGGATAATCTAAGACAACTACCTCATCAGGAGCAGGAGCATCCGCCAGTCTCCTTTTCTTGGTATCTTGGCATCAGTTACCGTTCACCCATTTCCAAGGGTGATCTTTATCCCAATATCCCTTGCTGACCAATTCACATAGGCCTTGGCCGTTCGAACCGTCCTCCCAAAATGATGTAATACATATTTGCTGGTTTCTGTCATCTCTAAACACATAGACCAAGCGGTCCGTATATTCTCTGGCAGCCAACACTCATGGAAAGTTCCACTCTTCCGTCTTCCCCTTTTCCACTTTACTCCTGTGCTTTTCGAAAAACACAGAGAAGGGGCAACCATGATCAATCCAGTGCTGACGGGCGAAGCGGTGGGGGAAATACCCCCCTAACCTGGCACTGTGTAGAGTTCGATAAGGTAGAACTCCCCCTCTGATTCTTAGGATGAACATGAGCTCCTTAATGGTTGTTGGAGCGCCGTTTGGCTCTTTCCATAACTCATCAATGAAAGCACGGTCGGTGAAGCTCTCGACCGAGAAGTGGACCCATCTCATGTTCAAAGAGGCATTCCCAAATAGGTCCTCCGCATGTTCAAAGAGGCATTACTGGCCCTCGCATGCTTCAAAACAATTAGGGTCAGTAATGAAAGTGGCACTAAAGGGCCACTCTGGTCCACATAGTAGGTGGGTCAGCCAAATGGGCTCACCCCTTGATAAAACCTCCCCTATGAAGTCACAGGTGCCGATTTCTCCCTCTCTTGGATGCCTCTTCACATCAGGAATTGACAAGAAGAACTAGCCATTATAAATGGCTTAGTGGTTTACTCCCAAAAGTTGCTAAAACACTGGACCAGTGCTGGTTGAGTTTGACAACACTTCGCGCCTGTTATGTTTCCTAATACTTTGCATCGGCTGCGTCTGCCAACCCTCAATGTCGGTTGAGCCTATCGATGGCCAGCACTGATTGCGTACCATTGTCTAGCGTCGGTTGAGTCTATCAACACTCAGCATCGGTTGAGATTTCCAATACCCAACACCGGTTGTGTCCTCCAAATACCAGCGTCGGCTGTGATTGGATCTCTCATATGTGTCACGAAATCTAGTCATGACACCTCAAACTTAGCTGTGTCGACTGGCAACCGTCTCCACGTCCTTTGGCGCCGCCTGACACAAGAGCGAATGCCAACCGTCACCATGTCTCACTGCTCCGCCTGACACACAAAAGAGGTAACCGTACACTTTCCCTGTGACGATTCACCTCCCATGACTGTTCACCTTCCCTGCAACCATTTTGTCCCTTCGGTTTCCTGCCAAAACTTCCTCTACACGGCCGAAAAACCCCACTGAAAGACTTCCCACGCCTGCATTTATGGCTGAGAAGTCACCAAAATCTTTGAAAAATCACTACAGTCCCTGGCTACTCGGTTGAAGTGACTTGGTGTCGAGTGAATTCCAAACAACCCTAGCACCAGTTGACTTGGTGCCGGGTGAGTTTCAACTGACCCTGGAGCTGGTGAATTTTAAATGACCTTAGTGCCGACATACTTAGTGCTTAGCGTTGGTTGTGTTCAAACAATGTCACGGGTCGTTCACAACGCCATCTAAGTTTTATCAACCTGGCGCCGGTTGCATTTTTGAGAATTTAGCGTCGATTGAACACTCGTAAGAAGCAATTATTGCTACACCTTGCATTAGCTGTATTTCAAGCCATCTATTGTCGCTTATTTCTAGCTGCATCCTTGTGTGTCCTGTCATCCTCAGTGGAATTGTACCCAGGACGTTGCACTCAAGTCGTGACCTATGATTCCCATTGGAGTTTGTAGCGGGCCACTATCCCTCATCCCTCAGAAGGAAATACACCCATACTATAGCTCATTATCCCCAATAGAGTTAGGGTTATTCTTACCCCTTCAATTCTCGGTGGGACTGTTTCACACCAACCGAGCTTATCCTCAGGGAGTTGGGTTACTTGTCATAAGCCAATTCTCTGTAGAGTCTCATCTTTCACCCCAAGGAGCCAAACTTGCCCCCCTAAGCCCTATTGAAGTCCCCTTCTGTTGGCCATCACAGATCAGGTCACCATTACCATTCGAGCCCTCAATTTGTGAATGGTCTTAATCATTTTATCCCCAAAGAGTTGGATTGCCATCCACAGACGTAGTCCCCATAGAGCTCCACCTACATGGCCACCCAACCTCGGTCCGTGCTGCGCGACCCTAAACTGCATAGCCTCAATCCAAGCTGCAAGACCCTAAACTGCACAACCTCGGTCCGTGCTGCATGACCCTAAACTGCATAGCCTCGGTTCGTGCTACATGACCCTAAACTGCACAACCTCGGTCCGCACTACAAGACCCTAAACTGCACAATCTCAGTCCGTGCGGTAGGACCCTAACCTGCATAGCCTCGGTCCGTGCTACACGGCCCTAAACTGCACAGCCTCAGTCCGTGCTGAAAGACCCTAAACTACACATCCTCAGTCCAAGCAGCACAACCCTAAACTGCACAGCCTCGGTCCGAGTTGCACTACCCTAACTATACAGCCTCGATCTGAGTTGCACGTAAACTACATAGCCTCGGTCCAAGTTGTACGATCCTAAACTGAATAGCCTCGGTCCAAGCTGCATGATGCTAAACTGCACAGCCTTGGTCCGAGTTGCAAGACCCTAAACTGCGCAGCCTCAGTCCAAGCTGCACGATCCTAAACTGCACAGCCTCGGTCCGAGTTGCAC
>NW_006500144.1:3194770-3229808 GCF_000471905.2 Amborella trichopoda | reverse complement strand
AAGCTGCACGATCCTAAACTGCACAGCCTCGGTCCGAGTTGCACGACCCTAAACTCTAAAGCCTCAGTCCATGCTGCATGACCCTAAACTGCACAACCTCGGTCTGTGCTGCAATTTCCTAAACTGCACAACCTTGGTCCGTTTTGCATGCCCATAAACTGCACAGCCTCGGTCCGTGCTACGTAACCCTTAACTGCACAACCTCGATCCATGCTACAAGACCGTACACTGCACAGCCTCGGTCCAAGCTGTACGACCCTAAATTGCATAGCCTCAGTTCGAGTTGCACGACCCTAACTGCACAGCCTCGGTCCAAGCTACATGACCCTAAAACTACAATGGTTCGATCCGAGCTGCACGACTCTAAACTACACAGTCTTTGTCCGAGCTACACGACCGAAAATTACATTGCCTTGGTCCGTGTTGTAAGACCCTAAACTGCACAGCCTCAGTCTGAGCTACATGACCCTAAACTGCACAGCCTCGGTCCAAGCTAAATGACCCTAAACTAGTCCATACTGTAAGATCCTAAAACTGCATAGCTTGGGTTCGCGCTTAACGACCCTAAAACTGCACAACCTTGGTCAGAGCTGCATGAATCTAAACAGCACACCTTCGGCCCGTGCAGCATGACCTTAAAATTGCACATCCCTAGTCTAGTTGCACGACCCTAATACTGCACTGTCCTAGTTGTATGACTTTAAACTACATAATCATGGTCCAACCTATATGACCTAAAATTATAGCGGGGGTCTAGTTGAACGACTTAAATTGCACGGTCCTAGTTGTGACTTTAAACTTCATAACCGTGGTCCAGCTGTAAGACCTTAAAACTATAGTGCACATCCTGACCTCATGATGATAAACTCTTTTGCACAGGTCCCGGAGGTATGACCTTTAAAACTTGCCCGTACATACTCGCTCACGCCTTTACGTGCACTTTCACGCATGCCTTCCCTAACCTACCTGTTAGTGTGTGTGTGCCACCTTTCCTTCCTCCTTTGTGAGTTCATTCATTTTATCACCATACCCCATTCCCCAGTGAGTCTCACCCGTGCTCACAAAATGATGACCTATCATGCCACCTATACTCATCGTAAGCTAGTGCGTCACCATTTTTCAACCACCTTTCATGCATCATCCATCTTTTGTAGGTAGCCTCATGCCATCTTCTCAAAAGTGAGCTAGAACCACTATCATAATCACTCCATGACCTCTACAGACTTCCATTCATCTCCATTATGGTCCAAACTATATGACCTTAAGCTGTAATAGAGGTCTAGTTGCACGACCTTAAACTGCACGGTCATAGTTGTATGACTCTAAACTGCATAACCACGGTCCATTTGTATGGCCTTAAACCATAGTTTTGTCCTGGCCGCATGGCGTTAAACTATTTCGCACAGGTCTCGAAGGCTTGACCTTAAACACGCCTTCATAAAAAAAAAAAAGATGAATTAACGGGCATGGTGCATTAGAATGAAGAAAGCATGGAGGATATCAAGCATTTCATCTTCGTCTTGAATGGTTACGGCATGGGAGGCCTCAGCTGCCTCGAAGGCCTTCTTCAAATCTTCAAGCTTAATCTGACCTTTTAGAATGAGGGCCTCAAGGATATCCTTCAGCGTGTAGAAGTCATCTGTGGGATGATTGATCCTCCGATTGTAGGCACAATAATTTGCCTGAGTGTCAAGGCCAAACTGCTCAGGGAACTTGGTTTCTGGAAGTTGGATCATATTTTGCTCCAATAGTAATCGAAACAGCATAGGGACCCATTCCCTCTTGAAGGGATAGACCTTGTTCTTATGTCTGGCAAAATAATCACCTTGATTAAGATTGGCGGGTGGAGGTACCCAGTTGTACGACAGTTGTTGCTTGCCAACCTGAGGTGTTATTGTTGTCGTTTGGGAGGGTGCCTTCTTTGAATCAGTGACCATGACGGCTGCACTGATTACCCCCTGTTTTTGGCTGCCCCGTGTGTTATTCCGAGAGCTACCATTTCCTCGGTTGTTTGCTGAACTTGTAGATGGTTGTCGTGTCCCACCATGATGGCATGACAAACTTTCTTTGCAAACTGATTTAGAGATCAACTCTGAAATGGAGTGCGGATTGGAGGCCTCGACATGTAGAGCGATTTCTGGTCGCATGTTCTGCACGCAAGTCTGGACTGCTTCCTTCTCAAGCATAGAATTAGGATGGAGAGAAGCCAAGTTTCTCCATCTTGATATGAACTGATCCACAGGTTCATCTAGTTCTTGAGTCAGGGTGAGAAGTTCGATAGTTTGAACCTCTCTCTCGACCTCATTGAAGCGTTGATAGAATAGTTTTTCCATCTCCTCCCATGTATGCACCTAGTTTGGAGGAAGTAGGGCATACCATTGGAATGCCGGTCCATCGAGGTCTCAACGAATTATCGGAGAAGAAGTCTCCCATCAGTCGCTGTTTCTCGACATGTTGCCTTGAAGTGGGCAATATGCTTGTTCGGGGAGGTGGTTCCACTAAATAAGGGAAAATTTCCCTTCTTATAGTTTGAGGGGAACGGAAACTAATCAATATAGGATGGGTAAGGTCTTAACTTAAGGTGTTGCACCCTGTATCCCCAAAATTTTATATTCTTTAGGCTATGGGTGACCATAACATCAATATCTAACTGAGACACCGGATGCGGAATAAAAATGTCCTGGGAGGTAATTGGAGGGGGCTGCCGTGGAGGTGCACCATCAGAGTGATGGGAATTGACCTCATGGTTAGCCGACTGGCGTGCCATGTCAATACGATTGATCTTCTCCATCATTGCATGTACCATGTCATCAAACTTGTTCGTATGATCCTCTTGTGCATCACCGGGCTCGCTTACGACCATTACGCTAATCATTTCTCTAGGGAGGTCAACGTTAATGGCAGCTGAAGGCTTGCGAGCTTGATGGATCATACATGGTAGGTCAGTTAATAAGGGGTCAGCATGCCCCAACTGAACTCGGCTCTTGTACGTGGATCGCGTTTGGACCGGTTCTCGATGGTCTTGGGACCGTGGCTGCTGCGTGGTTGGGTCTTAGTCTACGACAGTAACCATAGCACAGGGCTCATGGAGCTCTTCTTCAGGCTTCATTGTCTGAAGGGGATAGAAGGGATTCACGTGACGAGGGTCATCAAAATTGGCTGTTTTGACTACCTTGAGCACCTCCCTAGTAGAAAATTGCATACCTCCATCGCGTTCAACCTTGAGGTTTTGATGGACCTCGCACCAAAACTACAATCTAGGTCACGGCAGGTCAACTCTTCTCACACAGGAGAGAGTTGTCTTCATCAGATGCGGCAATGGATGGGGGCCAGGAACTGGAGTCATCTTAGGCCGGGGAGGATGAAGGACTTGATCTTCCATGAGGTCTATGCCCTAAGCTCTCTTATGAGCTCTAGAGACATTACCTGAGTGATAGGACTGGTTTAAGAAGGTACTCTTGGGGAAAACCTTCAAGTACCAAGGCTGAACGTGCTTGCTTGATGAAGAAGGAGTAGGCAGGAGCAAGGTTGACTCATGAGGAGACTTGAGTTGAGGGCGAGGGGACTCTTGAGATGTCGACTCGTGTACGCCCTTTGAAGAAGGATCTTGGGGGACCTGGGGGTCCACCCGAGCTCGTGCAGGTGATCTAGCATTAGAAGGATGAGAACTACGAGTAGGTGTCTGTAAGAGAACGGGCGCAGGCCTGCCCCTTACAGGGTGCGCTTGTGTGTGTATAATAAGAGGACAAAGAGGTCGTCTCCTATGTACTTGGGTTGGCGTAATAACGGCGTTGCCCCGAGCAGTGAGATGCATATGAATAGCACACATAGGACTTGGCGTTAGAAGGTTCGATCTTGGACACGGACTCAAGGTAACAGAAGGGTTGCCACGAGTTGTGGCTCGAGTGGGTGACCCACAAGCCTTGTGGTGTGTGTGAGGGATGGAGACCGTGGCGTTTCTGCCTCGAAGGGTTGAGCCTCTAGGGATAGAGACCAATGGTGCAAAAATGTGGGGGGTAGCCTTATGGCGATCCACAAGAACAATCACCACTTGCTTGCCTTTTTCAGAAAGGGAATGGGTAGCCTTCTGACGTACCTCAGGAACTTGATCGGCAAATGACTCGTCAGTGGCTGGGTGTATGCTGTGTGGGGCAACATAAGTGTTTCCCATGCAAGGTGCTTTAGTGGAGTTTCCGCTCGAGCGAAGTGATGGAGAGTGAGGGACCTTCAAGTCCCTCCTCACACCGGTCCAAGTTAAGACCTGTGAGCTAGACAAGAGGTCTTTGCTCAAGAGGATGGTCGGGAATGAAGTCGAAGGACCTGGTTCCCTGGGGACACTCTCGAATAAGGGAATAAGAAAATCCCAGATCCAGATTAATAGGTTACAAAACCTAGAAGCTATAAGTGAATATGAAAAAAGAATAAAATCAGTTAATAAAAGAAGAGACTAGCTAAACCAGAACTATCCGACTAAGGGTTAGTAAGTCCCCAGGGGAGTCGCCAAGCTGGTTGGGTGCCTTGATCTCGCCCTCCAGATCCTGGAGGATCGGGAGACGTGCGTCTCAGGTTTCGATGGAGACTCGAGACGTTTATGAGATCGCTCTCGAGAATCTCGTTAAAAAACGAGGGCAAGTGTTACCAACCGGTGAGAGAGGAATTTTGAAGGTGGGTTCAGGACTTACTCGGGCTGACTCACGTGGGCGCCCTCTTAGATCATGAAGAAAGCCCCTCAGTAATAAAACTGGTTTGGAATCGCCTCCCTTGGCTCGTATTCTTCTTATTTTCAACATTTTTGCAATCACACACGTATATAGCAAAGGTTATGGGACAGGTGGGTCATACCTCTCCCTTTTCCTCTCTGATGAATGTACACAAGCATGCACATTCAAAAAGAAGAAAGAAAGATGGGGGGAGAGAAGAATTCTTCAAAGCGAGAGGATCAGAGCAATGACTAGGCTGGTTGATAATTGGCCTAACGTGGCAGCAAAACGGGCTTGGTAATGATGACCATCTCACGGCATCACCACTAGACATTATTACTAATGTCAACCAGCTAAGCACGATGGTTGGTTTGTCGTGGTAGTAAAGCTAGCCAAGTGATCTTGGCGCAACAACATTATGGGTAGATGACAAGCCTGCCATGAGATGCTAACCTCAAGCCCTCTTGGTTTAACGCAAGAGTAGCAGAGGAATGGTTGAAGAGAAGAAGGGAATAGATAGAAGGAGAGAGAAAAAGGAAGAGAGGAGGGAGAAGAAGGGAGAGAAGATGCAGTTAGTGCTAGAGGTTGTCAACTATTTCAGGAGATGAGGTAGAGAGGAAGCTGTCACTGCTAAGTCTCGTCAAGTGATAAAAAAAGAGAGAGAGGAAACCAGTAGGTGCTAGGTCTTGCCGACTGATAGAGGAAGAGAGAGAAAACTAATCAATGCTAGGTCTCGCCTATTGACAGAAGAAGAGAGAGAAAACTAATCAACGTTAGGTCTCACCAACTGACAGAGGAAGAGAGAGAAAACCAGTCGATGTTAGGTCTCACCGACTAATAGAGGAAGAGAGAGAAAATAAGTCAGCAGGAGGTCTCACCGACTAATAGAGGACGAGAGAAACCCAATCGGTGCTACGTTTTGCCAACTGATAGAAGAGGAGAGAGAAAACCATTTGGCGTGAGGCCTCACTGATTGATAGAAGAAGAGAGAGAAAACCAGTCGGTGTAAGGTCTCACCAATTGAAAGAAGGAGAGAGAGAAAACCAGTCGGTGCTAGGTCTCACCGATTGACAGAGAAAGAGAGAGAAAACTAGTCGGTGCTAGGTCTCACTGATTGACAGAGGAAGAGAGAGAAACCCAATCGACGTTAGGTAACACCGACTGATAGAGGAAGAGAGAGAAGGCTCAGTCTGTGTTAGGTCTCGCCAACTGATAGAGAGAGAAGAGACCAACTAATGCTAAGCCTCGTCGGTTGCATCAGAAGGGGACAAATGGAGAAAGAGATGAGAAGAGAAGATGAGAAAGAGACTGAGAAAAGTGGGAAAGAGAGAGAAGAGAGAGAAGAGAGAGAAAATCGGTCGGTATTAGGTTTCACTGACTGAGAGAGGAAGAGAGAGAAACCTAATTAATGCTAGGTCTCACCGACTGATAGAGGAAGAGAGAGAAGAGAGAGAGAAGAGAGAAGAGATAGAAAGAGAGAAGAGAGAAAGAGAGAAAGAAGAGAGAGAAGAGACAAACGAACGAAGAGAGAGAAAGAGAGAAAAGAAGGAGAGAGAGGAAGAATAGAGAAAGTTATCTGATCGAAGGGTACCGGCCCTTTTCTTCTCTCTCCCAGATGTACTCATAGGCTCAAGCAAGGAATCAAAATTTTTATTCAATCTTCAAAACATCAATTGAAGGCTGAGAGGTCCTCCCCTTTTTTCTTAAAATGAGGTAGTGCCTATTTATATAGAAATTTTGCCCAAACATGGGTGGATTGATCAAAATTAGACTTAATTGCTAAAACTTAAGATTTAATTGAATTAAAAGAAATTCTCAAAATGGGTGCAAAAGGACTGTTTTGCCCCTGCCTAGCAATGTGTGGAATTCCAGGACAGTCCTTGCTGTTGCTCGAGAATTTGCGTGATCTTCTGTGGCTGATCTGGGGTTGCTGTGATGCCCATTTAATCGAAAGATTATTGTTTTCTTGTAGGGCTCGACATGGCGATCATTTTGATATCAACTTCGAGCCATGAATCATGTTTTTGAGCCATGATCACGAGACTTGAAATTTGTTTGAATCTTGGAAACTTCGGATAGATATTGCGCTCATTCCTTGATGTTTTTCTATAATTTTTTAGTCATAGGGCACTAAGAATGATGTCACCATTGCGTGGCAACAAGTGCGACGTGATTTGAAGCCTGAACGAAGAATTGACAACTTTTGAGCTTTTCCCAGAATCTAGAATCTGGCGACCGGAATTGCGGTTACTTCGTCGGCTTTGTGCATGAAATCTGACTGTCCATCATATACGTGATTCAGTCCCAACATAGCCCTGGACCTTATGCACATAATGGAATTGGTTTCGCATTGATCCGTTGCACGAGCATCGTGATTTGGTCTATCGAGGGAGGCATGTCGCTATTGAATTTTATGTAAGTTCTTCACGGATCCACAACTTCTCTATAGCTTTTCTCCCGGCTCGGACATCGTCTCGGGATGTGCCACATGTTGAATTGTTCATTTTGATGAGACGAATACGCTCACCAAATTTCGAAGCGATCCTACTAAAACAAGTGAGTTACGGATCCTGAAAATGACTGCCCATGACTGTAAAAGCAACCACCTTTAATGGTGTTTCGGTGCAGTGAGGCCACACGGGAATAGTGTGCGACCCCTCCTGTTTCAATACTTTACTCATATCTTTGTTTTAGAGTGTCCGATTAAGCCGAAATTTAGCCCATAAAGGTTTTTGACAATGTCGGATCTAATGGAAGTGGTCCTACAATGATTTGAGAAACATAAAATGTAGTTTCAGTTGTAGGGTCCTTTTCAGGGTGCTTAGAGGCCATTTTTTCGAAAACTGTTCCATTGTGTTCATTGCCTTAGACATGTCAGAATGCGACAAAACTTGGCAGGTGGTCTTTTGGAGTTTTGTTGATGATCGTGACTAATTCTTTCATCATTTTGAGACTATAGGGAATTTTCACTGTTTTGTAGGCTTTATTGACCTGATTCATACTAGGGACCAAGGTGCTGAAAAATACGTTCAAACAGTCGAGAGGAGGAATATTGCCACTTTATTTCTCTCTTGCTCAAGCTGGTTCTCATAATGAGGCATAATATCTGGCCCTTATAATCAGACTGGAGATAGTCTTTAAAGTCTATTTGGAGCAGCTCAAGATCTATGATGCCTCTGAGTTGGTTATCCGACAGCTCAAAGGGATTTATGATGTGAGAAAAGACACTCTCAAGCCTTACCACGATACTGCAAAATCGTACATGGCTCAGTTTGTGGACTTATCCTTGAGTCACATCCCAGGAGGCTAAACTCGCAGGCTAACGCACTTGCGAAACTCAGTGCTACAATTCAATTATCCTCATCAGGGTCCACGCTTGTTTGGGTGGCACAATGGAGAAACATCGAACTAAGAACTGAGGTCGATGCAGATGACGAGAGAAATATCTTCCCCGAGTGTGCTCCTTATCCATTTGGAGCACTTTTGTCAGCCAAAGAAGTAATCACGCAATAGAACAGAGTAAAGCAGCTAAGGGTTGAAATCAAGAACCAGAATTCTTTGACCCAATTTGTGCAGAAATTGAGCCGGTAGAAGATTGGAGAGAGCCCATCACCAGTTTCCTAAAACATGGCAGGCTCTTGGAAGATCCTACCAAATGCAATAACATATGTTGAATATCTATCAAGTATACCCTCCTTGATGGAGATGCTCTCTTCAAACGGTCGTTTGACGACATTCTTCTTAGATGCGTCGCTATCCAAGAAGCAAATAAGGTGTTAGAAGAAGTCCACTTTGACATTTGTGGACTACACCAGTCTGATCCTAAGCTCTATGAACGAATACGTAGGTTGGGACGCTATTGACCTTCCATGATTGTTGATTCTTTAAGCTATGTTAAAAAGTGCCAAGTATGCCAAATACACTCCAGCCTGGTTCACTAGCCTCTAGAGTCATTACACCCTATAGTTGCATCATGGCCCTTCTCACAATGGGGTATGGACATCGTAGGGCTATTGACCCTCCTTCCACAATGGGCCTTGTTTTTATCCTAGCTACAACATATTATTTCTCCAAGTTGGATGAAGCGGTCCCCCTTAAGCAGGTTCTTGGGACAGCGGTGGCCTACCTTGTTCGACATCATATCACATATCACATTGAGGTGCCCGACCGGATTATATCTGACAATGGTCCTCAATATAGGAGTCATCACATCGATCGCTTAGTTAACCAATTCGATTTCTAATGGAGGTAGTCGACTATGTACCACCCTTGGGCGAATGGATTAGCTGGGGCTTTCAATAAACTCTGTCCAACGTTTTAAGAAAGTCAGTATAAAAAACAAGGAAGAACTGGCATGAGAAGCTTCCTAAAGCCCTATGGGCTTAACGCACTATTACGCGAAATGCTACTGATTCCACTCCTTATTCTTTAGTTTATGGGGGTGAAGTAGTTTTACCTCTCAAAATACAAATCCCTTCACTGTAAGTCGCTATTCACCAAGGAATAACCGTAGATGAGAGAATCAAGCTCCAGTATCAAGAATTTGATGCACTCGATAGAAAGAGGTTAGAGGCTCAGCAGAGCCTTGAACTCAACCAAGGGAGAATGAAGTGGGCTTTCGACAAGTCTGTCAAAGTCTGCTCATTCACCCGCGGTGATCTAGTCTTAGTTGTCAAAAGGCCTATTGTTATGCACGACCGGCGTAAAGGGAAGTTTGAGCCTAAGTGGGAAGGTCCCTTCATGGTCAAAAAGGTCTCGCCCAACGAAGCCTATATACTGACACATCCTGAAGAAGGGTAAGAAATGCCCCTTATCAATGGATGATACTTTAAGAAGTACTACCCATAATGCGTATTCAAAAGAAAGGGACTCAACTCGAAAATAGGCAAGATAGCCACAAAATTCTAACTCTTTTATTATAATACAAATGAGTTACAAGTTATAAGAAGCCCATTACTAAGGAGGTTACAAGTCTCTTGCATTTGAGGATCAGAGGACAGTTACAAAGCAAAACTTGTACGTTCGCTCGTGCATTTGAGGATAAGAGGACGGTTACTGGTCAAAGAAATGCCTTCGTCATGAAGAAGAAGTGAAACCACTTGGAAAATTAACTTTAATTCATCTAACGAGTAAGAGTATGGTTACCGGCAAGAAGACAAAGTAGAGCCACTCCAAGAAGTTGACCTCAGTCCATCCGACGTGTATGTTAAACATACAAGCCAGATATCTCATCTGACGTGTATATCAAATATACAACGAAGGATTCATTTGACGTGTGCATCAAACATACAAAGTGGGCTGCCCTGGCAAGGAACTGCCCTATGACAGAAAGCATATGCTGTTCACATATGCCCTTCCACAGAACAACATGGAGGATTTGGCTTCCAACAAGTACCATAAGCCACGCCCCATCATCATTCACCACTGTTTTCCAGCACATGAACATCACCGTATGTAGCTTGTCGCCGAGCGCCGCAAGTCCCACATGTAACTTACTGTCATAAGCGAGCATCACTCTCTGCACCATGAAAAGCTAACGACGGCTGTGTCCTCCAAAGGCCAGCGCCGGTTGTGCTCCTAACCCTTAACACTGGTTATGTCAGCACTCCAAACCATCAGCGTCGGTTGCCCCAGCGCCGGCTGCACTTCTGTTAGCGCCGGCCCTGTCGCCACTGTTCGCTTCTCGAGAGTCCTCTTTTTCAAAGCCTAAGTTTTTGAACCTCCTTAATTGACATACAGAAGAGGTAACCGTACACCTGACCTGCGACGGTTCACCTCCATGATAGTTGACCTCCTGCAAATGTATGCCTTCCATGATGGTCCACCTCCCATGACCGTTCGTCTCCCGTTGAAACTTCTCCTACATGGCTAAAAAACCCACTGAAAAACCTTCCTGTCCGTGTTTTTTACCTGGACAGCACCAGAACTTCATCGCAAACTTCTGCAAACCTCCCTTAAGTCCCCGGGAACCTCTACAAAAACCACCAACAATGTTGGAAAGTTACCACAATCCTGGGGAAACTTCTTAAAAATCGCCAAAAAACTCCTAAGATGCACATAAATGCTCACAGTTTCACTTCCAGCCTCTTCTATTAAATACTGCTGGAGACGGAACCTCTTATGTTTCCCAAAGAACTCTCCTTTCCCTACAACTTCGCTAAAATCTTAGCAAAATCTGCACACTGAAGGTCATCCTTGCAAAACTGCCTGAAATCCCACTGTTGGCCGAGAACCTTCCCTGCAAAAGCTTTGTTGGAGTCCCACTGCTTGCTGGAACTTCACCTGACCACGCTCACCTCACCGTTAGAAAAATTTTCACTTAAGTGTTTTTATCCTTTGTGAAAAAGTGAGGGAAAACGAGATTTTACCCATTTATATAGACCTCAGTACCCTCAAATGTCCCTCACAAATTGGGAATTCTAGCTGCGTCCAAGGGAAGCCAAGCAATGATGAGCCGGGTCGAGCTTTGAATAGAGGTCTGAGGTAACTCTCATCGATCCATCCCCAGTGCTGGGTGAACTTCAAAAAACCCTAGCATCAATTGACGTAGTGTCGGGTCGGTTTTCAAAACAACCCTAACGCTGGGTGTGTTTTCAAAACAACCCTAACGTCAGTTGACTTGGCACTGGGTGTGTTTGAAAACAACCCTAGCACTGGTTGATTTTGAGCTTGGTGTGTTTCTAAATGACCCTAGCACTGGTTAACTTAGCGTCAGTTGTCTTCAAACAATATCACGGGTAGTTTTACTGCATCAACTGAGTCTTTAACAACCCAGCACCGGTTGTGTTTTTTAGAACTCAACGTCGGTTTATTACTCGCAAGGAACCACTAGCGCTACACATGGCACCGGTTGTACTTCATGCAGCCTATTGTTACCTACTCCAGGTTGAAGTCTTATGCGTCCTACCACTTGTCCTTAGTGGGGTTGCAACTAAGCTGTGACCTGTCATCCCCAGTGAAGTTGCACCAAGTCTGTTGCACCAAAACTGTGACCTATTATCCCTAATGGAGTCAGAAGATGTCCCTCATCCCCATAGGAGTCACACCCATGCTGCAGCTCATTGTCCCCAGTGAAGTTAGGGTAAGAGTCATTCTTACCTCTTCAATTTTAGGTGGGTCTGTTTCACACCAAGCCATCTTTCCCTAGAGACTATGCTTACCCCCCACCAAGCCTTAGTGAAGTCTGCTTTTCTTAGCCATCTTTCATCAGGACACCATTTCCATCTGAGCCCTCAGTTTATGAATGGTGCGAACCATTTTATACCCATGGAGTTGGATTGTCATCCACAAATCCATTCCTCATGGAGCTTCACCTACTTGGTGGCACAGCCTCGGTCCATGTTGTATGACCCTAAATTGCACAGCCTCGGTCTATATTGTATGATCTTAAACTGCACAGCCTCGGTCCGTGTTGTATGACCCTAAAATGCACAGTCTCGATCCGTGCTTCATGACCCTAAACTGCATAGCCTCAATCCGTGATGCAAGGCCCTAAACTAACTGGCTTTGGTCTAAACTATATGACCTTAAATTGGAGTGGCGGTCCATGCTGCATGACCCTAAACTGCATAGCCTCGGTCCGTTCTGTATGACCCTAAACTGCACAGCCTCGGTCCTTGTTGCACGATCCTAAACTGCACAACCATGGTCCAAAGTATATGACCCTAAACTGTAGAGGAGATCTAGTTGCATGACCTTAAACTGTACGGTCCTAGTTGTATGACTTAAAACAGCAAAACCACTATCCAAGCTACATGACTTTAATTTATAGTCCTAGACGTATGATGTTAAAAGGCTCAGCACCATGGTCAAAACTATGTGACCCTAAACTGTAGCGGACGTCTAGTTGTACAACCTTAAACTGCACGGTCCTAGTGGTATGACTTTAAACTGCATAACCATGGTCCAGCTGTATGATCTTAAACCATAGTGCACATCCTGGCCGCATGACGATAAATTTCTTTGCATAAGTCTAGGAAACATGACCATAAACTCCCCCCCACATATGCGCACTCGCCTTTTATGTCTACTTTTCACGCACGCCTTCCCTAACCTACACGTTAGTGTGCACGCGCCACTTTCATTACGTCCTCAGTGAGTTCATTCACTTCATCACCATACCTCATTCCCCAGTGAGTCTCACTTGCGCTCATAAAAAGGCGAACCATCTCACCATCCATACTCGTTGGGTCCCCATTATCCACTCACATTTCATATATCATCCATCTCTCATAGGTAGCCGAATGTCATTTCCCCAAGTGAGTCAAACAACCACCATACTCACTCCATGGCCTCCATAAACTGTCATCCATCACCACCGCGATCCAGCTGTATGACCTTAAACCATAGTGCACGTCTAGGCCGCATGATGTTAAACTGTTTCGCAAAGGTCCCGAAAGCATGACCTTAAACAAGGCTTCGCAAAAAGAAAAAATTAAAAATAACGGGCATGGTATATACCTTAACAAGGGAACACTATGAGTAAAAATGACGGACACGCTTGGTCATGAAACCATGAGTAAAAGAGTTCCATGAATAAAAATTGGGCACAATGAAAACTCGAAAGGGCATCGTGAGTAAAAGTGGATGAAAAGGATGGACATAGTCGAAAGGTTATGGGTAAAACAACACCAAAATAAAAAGAAGTTGGTGAAAACCGTCTCTACGACGCCGCTTCCCAAGTTCAAAAAAAAATATGTAGAGGACGCTTGGACCAATAAACAAGTCGATGCTGCACTCATCTTAACAAGTGACTTCAGCCCTCACTCAAAAGAAGAAAATCCCTAGTGTCATAAATGCCAGGACTCAAAAAGTATGAGCTTCTGGGAAAAGATTCCAACCGCTTGAGTCCAGCTGCAAAAGGGCTCGAAAGACAGAAGAGTCACCACGATGGCAAGACAAGTCTCATGAGAAAGAACATTATTCCCACAAGGTCACCAACATACTCTAAAAATAAATACTTCAAAGACAAGAAATTGACAAAGTCAGGGGAGAACCTTCTAGAGACGTCATCTCGTCAAGCCAGCACAACCTGATCTTCGGGATCAGTTAATAGAACCTGCCCCCAATTGGACTCGATAGATGAGACCCATAGTGGTACTCTGAACATCAAAATCAAACCTGGTATAGCAGCAAACAACGCCTACCAAAGAAAACCAACGAACCCAGACCAAATGGGAACGATGCCTTTCTACATGGCACTCAATTGCTGAATAGACCTGATTCTGACTGGCGAGGTCCGTACACAATTCTCAGCTTCGGAATCACCAACAGTCCGCACGAGGTGAGGACTTCTATAAGATACCTCACAAATGTCTCTTCTCCCCCTAAAGTCTCAACGGATGGACCCGCGGACAATGCATCCCTACGCCTGAGTAGCCTAGTGACACCATTACGTGAATCTCCTCAGCGTTCATGTGGTCCTGTGGCTAGGAAGAGAAACTTAAAAGCCGAAAGAAATTTTCTGAATGATTATCCTTCTCTCTTCTCTTGAAGCACAACTTTCGACGGGGCAAGCTTTTTGAACGTATTTTTTAGCACCTTAGTCCCTAGTAGCAGCAGGTCAATAAAGTTTACAAAATAGTGGAAATTCCCAACAGTCTTAAAATGGCCCCATAATTGGTCAAGACTGCCATCAGCAATTCAAAAGACCACCTGCTGAGTTTCATCACAATCAGACATGTCGATAGTGAACATAAAGAAACAATTTCTACAAAATTGGTCTTTAGCGCCCTGAAATGGACCCTGTTACTAGAGCCATATATTTGGTGAGTCAAACAGCTATGGGACCACCACCATTAGATCTAGCATGGTCAAAAACCTGCATGGGTCAAGTTTTTACTTAATCGGACACTCCAAGATAAATTCATAGGTAAAATATCGAAAAGAGGTAGGCCGCATACTATTCCCATGTGGCCACCCTGCACTAAGACACCATTAAAGGTGGTTGCTTTCATAATCACAGGCAGTCACTTTCGAGGCCTATATCTCACTCGTTCCAAGATAGATTGCTCCCAAATTTGGTAAGCGTGTTCATTTCATCAAGATGAAGAATTCGATATGTGGTACGTCCCGTGATGACTCCTGAGCAGCGAGAAAAACTAAATGAAAGTCGCTCAACACCTCTCATTCGAGCAGCGAGATCACGACGCTTGTATACCCGATCGACGCGAAAGAAATTACATTAGGTGCGTGAGATCTGAGGCTATTTTTGATTTGAACCTCACGTATGATGAACGGTTGGATTTCAACCATGAAGGTGTCAAAGCTACTGTAAATTTTGGCTGCCGGATTTCAAGATTTCGGCAAAAAACTCAAGACGAGAAAACCTTCATCTGAACACGAAATCAAGCTACATTCACTACAACATGGTCATGACGACATGCACAATGTGATTCAATGAAGAAATGATAAAGAAACATCAATGAACAAGCACATAATCGATCCGAAGTCTTCAAGATTCATCCAAGATTCAAGTCCCATGGCCATGACTGTGCCTTCCTTCCCTCTCTCTCCTTCATCCTCTTGTCTTTCATACTCTTCTCTTCCTTTCTTCTCCCTTCTTCTTTCTTTCCCTTCTTCTCTTCTTGTTCTTTCCTCATAGCCTTAATTCTGCCACTCCTTCGTTCGACCAAGAGGGATTGAGGTTAGCCTCTCATGATAGCCCTGTCATCTAGCCATAATGTTGTCATTCCACGATTACTTGGCCCGCTTTATTGCCACGGCAGACTGATCATCGTGCCCAGCTATTTGGTATTAGTAAAGACGTCTAGTAGTAATCCTGTGAGCCTGTCTTAATTACCGAGCCTTTTTTGCTACCACGTCAGGCCAATTACCTACCAGCCTAGTCACCGCTCTGATCCTCTCACTTTGTCGAATTCTTCTCTCCCCCATATTTCTTCTCTTCTTTGTTTTGAATGCGCATGCTTGTGTATGTTCATCAAAGAGGAAAAGGGTGAGGTCTGACCCATCTGTCTTATAACCTTTACCATATATGTGTGTGATTGCAAAAAAATAAGAAGAACACAAGCCAAGGGAGGCGATTCTGAACTAGTTTTATTACTCGGGGGCTTTCTTCGTGATCTAAGAGGGCACCCACGCTAGTCAGCCCGAGCAAGTCCCGAACCCACCTTTCAATTCCTTTCTCATTGATTCGCAACACCTGCCCCCATTCTCGAACGAGGTTCCTGAGAGAGTGATCTCAAAAAATTCTCGGGTCTTCCCTTAAAACACGAGACGTGCGCTACTCGATCCCCAAAGGATTCAAAGGGTGAGATCGAGGCACTTAACCAATAGTGGCCGATGACACCTCACCGTAATTTCTTGCCATGAAGAAGAGAACTGGGAGCTTCTTTGATAAACTCAGATCTGTCTTTAAACAGAGTGAGGGCTGAAAGGTCCCAGGTCATGAGGGGCATCCCATTCAAGACTTGAACACACTGATCGGGAGTGGTCGTCACAGTAGACTTGCTGCAAGCCCTTCTCAAGGAGGGAGTTCTAAAGCGATTGCTCCTCCTGCGGCAAGGGGAAATAAAAGGAAAAGCTTTACCCCTACCGACACTCGTGGATGGGCTGAGGCTCGTGGGTGTATTAAAAGAGGTAGGGGTGCCTAATTTCATGTGATTTTGGAATCAGGAGGTAGCTCTTCCTCCTCTGATTCTTTAGCAGCTCCCCCACCTTTTATGCTTTCTCCACCATCTTTTATCTCTCCTGAATTGTTTTCTTCTTCTTCAGATATTGAGGTAAACGACTCTGGCCCTTCTGAGCTCATTGTTATTGCTTCTGACTGGGAAATGACTCCGAAACATGGGAAGGCGCCCCTAAGTCCAAGGGTAGTTCTTGGGTTAGATACAATTCCCATGGAGACTAATGAGGCTGAAGGCACTGCAGCTATGGATCTAGCAAGGGAATCTGATACTAATGTGGCCTATGTCCTTCAAGAGGTTAGTGCCCCAAAGGAGGCAGGTGCCATGATCATGGATGATGAAGGCCTAAGCATCATTCAAGAGGAAGGGCTTATGGTTAATGAGGCTCCTGAACATCTAGAGGCTGCTGCCCCAGAGTGCACCGATTGTCAAGATGAAAGGGTGAGCTTTTTGTGGTGGAGGTTCTAGCTGTTGAAGATGCAGACCAGGTAGAAGGGGCGATGGCTGAGGCTGAATCGGTAATCAATGAAGGGCAAAGAGAAGAGGCAGCTCCTGAACTTGTCAATACTGACATGACAGTTCAGGAAGGTGAGAAACAAGGGGAGTAGGCTTCTTTGGAGCATACTGGGACAGAAATGTGGCCCTCATAGGCGAGGGTCAAGGCGACGAGGTTGGTATTGAAAAATCCAGGCAGGTTGAGCCTGGGGCTGCCTCTGGGTCAGAGGTGTATGAAGCTCTGGACTTCGCCATCATTTTAGAAGAGTCAGTGGCTATGGCTATCACTTCTACAAGTCTGGTCCTTGAAGCTCTCTTCAGTAGTGGCAATCAACAGCTTCATCTAAGCTCATTTTTAGCGATGTTTTGGGTCTAACTGCAGGCATGCTTCCTGCAAACCTTCAAGGTTTTAAGGAACTGCCTTTCAATGAGCTGGGAAAGGCTTTGACCAAACTCAGGGAATTTACCGTTGCAACCGACATTTTGGGGGACGCATCAGAAGTCCTCTCTCATTTTCATGCTACGCTAGATGAGTTGGAGAGTTGGAGATTGCATCTTGAGGCTGAGACAATATGCTGGCTTCCTTGGAGATGTCAATTTCACATCGTCGCGAGGGTATAAATGTCTGCTCTCAAAAGAAGGCCACTATGGTTGTTCGCCAGCTCGACCTCAAGATAGAGGGGAGAACTTGTTTCAACAGGATGCTTGAAATAAGGGAGGAGATGCGAAAGTTAAGAGAAGAATTCAGTGATTTTCAGAAGGAGATGATTCAGAGAAGGGCTTTGGATACTTCTCTAGCTAAGGATCTATCAGAACTCACTCGCACCATTGAATAAAAAACCGCCTCCATGGAGCAGGAAACTCAAATGGTAGTTGAGATGAAGGAGCGTATCCAGCATGCTGAGGCTTCCTTTGTCACATCTAGAGCAGAGCTCAATAAGATCGTTGATTGTTTTTTAGAGTGTCCTTCCTTTGCCAGCACTTGTAAAAAGTTTGAATTCATGAATAAAATGCTTCTTCTCTTTTTTTTGGCTAACTTTGCTGCATGATTTCATTCTTCATTTTTTTTTTTGCCAGATCTCATATCCTCTTTTTGGGCTTGACCACCTCTCGACATATTTATTGTCTCAAGGGGTTAATACCCTAAGCCTTGTTTAGTCTCGTGACGAGCTGATGTGGCCTCCATGACTTCGAAATGGGGAGCAATTACTTTTTCTCCCTAAACGTTTGATTGACCAAGGGCTCATAATTCATTTTCCTCATCATTCGGTGAGCCTTTTCACTATAAATAGTCCAATCAGAACTGGCTTTGGCCTCCATTAGTGGTGCATTTGCTTCAAGCCCGTCATAGCTTTTGATCTCAGGCATGAACTCCTTGAGATGTTTTGAAGCGATACGCATAACCTCCAATTGGCTTTAAAGACCGCAAACTTCACTTCTTAACTTTGCTAGGGGATCCTGTTCTTGAGGGGAAGAAGACTGTCCTTTCGTAAATTTCTCTCCTCCTGCCAAACAGGGAAGTGCAGAACTCGTGGCTTGTCACTGGTCTGCACTTGCCCTGTTGTGGGATGAGAAGCATCCTCTATACTTATAGCAACTGGATTTTGAAAAATCTTCTGCGGTGGTTAGCGCACCACTTCTTCAGGGATAGTAAATAACACCCTTAAGCGAAGATGGAGCTTCTTCAGGGATAGTAAATAGCATGTTAGGATGAAGGGGAGTCAAAGGGAGAACTTTGCCTTGTCTTTCCTCTTCGTTGAACATGTCCACTAGTGTTCGCCCGATGTCCTCAACATCTTCATGGGACGAAGGTTTTGTCTTTCTTACAGACTTGTAATCACCATCATTTGACTTTTGGGATGACACCAAATCTGTGAATTAATATTTAGCATCAACATAGTGAGCTTTGGCTACAGGAAAGTCTTTTGTCTGCATAGATCGTACGTTGTCTCCCATCTCAACTATACTTGAAGCATTGGTGCAACATGGACGGAACCACCCCGTGGTCATGGAGCCACCGACGGCTGAGAAGGATGTTGTAGGAGGTGTCTATGTCGATCACATGAAACTGAGCGTAGTCATTTAATTAACTAATGTTGAGAAAGGCGGACAGTGTTAGCCTACTTCTCTCATGACTGGTTGAATCCCTAGACTATGATATGTGCCGGGCTGAGATCCTCAAAGCCTAACCCCAATTGAGTGAAGATTCTCCTTGGAATAAGGTTGACCGCTAACCCTCCATCCAATATAATTCGGTTGATGGGGTATGCATGTAATTTGTCAGTCACAGAGAGAGGGCGATTGTGAAATTTTTCTACATCCACTCAAGATCGATGGATCCACCTCAATGGGTTCTACTTCAGACTCATATACCTCTGGATCAGAGCCATACGATTGTCCCTTGAGAACATGTGATCATCGTAGATGCTGAGAAGGCCCAAATGTTTCCTTAAGTGCCCCATCACACCATATTTCACCATTTCCTCGTCAACCTTTTGTGTTCCTGGCCCTGTCGTTGGTTTGGGTTGAGGGGCAGGTTTAGGTGGAGGTGGTTTGCTTTGACCTGTTGGCTGACTTGATTGCACAACAGGCTTGGTTTGGGTGATGGAGGTTTGAGGTTGAGGCTTAGGAGGTAGCCGGGTATATGGGGCTAGTGGCCTCGCAGGTAATTGGAGGACAAGTGGATTGTCTAGGGTCCTTGGGGGAGGAAGAAGCTCAGGGAGCCATAGGATGGGTGGATTGCTTGAAGTATTTGAGTGAGGGAGACGTGGTGAGCCAACAAACTTCAAGATGCTTGATTTCTGAGGTGGAGGCTACATCATTTTCCCCGATCTTAAGGTTATTTACGCCGTGCTGGGTGATGCTCCTGAGATTTGTGCCACATGACAAGTCTCTTGAGAATAAAATCTCTGGCCCCTTGATTCTCTTAGTCTCTGTTCAAAGTTTGGCTCAGGGAGCCACTGGGGTTTCTTTGGTTTTGACTTCTTGTGCTTCTTTGAAGAATATGGCTCTGATTTGGCTCGAGGCGCCAGGGTGTCAGCAACTATTAGAAATCCTGCTGCTTGGGCCCACATCTTTTTCAAACGCCTCCGTTGTGACCTGCTTATATTAGTTATTTCGAATTCTCTGTTAAGAGCCTCGAAGTCAGGACATTTCAAGGTTGTACCTACAGGAGACAAAGGAGAAGAAGGATGAGAAGCAAAAGAAGAAGAAGGAGAAGGGTCAGAAAGTGAGGGACTTTTAAGGTCGTTCCCCTCATAGGACCGATCTGGGCAGCTTTTTATGTCATCACCAGGGTTGGACGTGTGCAGGGATTTTTTTTTGTCTTTCCCTTACTTAGATCGTTGGGGGGTGCTTTTAATGTTGTCACCCTCATTAGAGGTGTTCTGAGAAGAAGATGGCTCGGGGACATCCTCTTGATAGGATGAGGAAGGAAGGAGGATTGTGTCAAGGATGAAGTCCAGTAAGGTTGGTAGTGGGGGAAGAGTCCTGAGAAATCCCTGCTCGACTGACGGTTGAGTCGTCTTGTTTCTCTAACGCGTAGCCCTTGTTGCTCGTCTCCTTCTGGTTTTTTGTGGTGGTGCTTGATTTGTGTTGCTAGGCTTGTGAACTGCCCTAGCTTGGCAAACTGCTTCTCGCCTTAAGGACTTGAGTCTGCTTCACCCATGGTGGACTATCGATGATTGGGAAGGCATCATTACCCGGGTCTTAGCCATCATTACCCGAGTCTTGAGTTGGATGGCCCTCTCGTACCAATGGAGCAGTGGCTTGGGGATCACTTACTGTAACGTTGTGAGAGTCTTGGTATCCTTGTATTTTCTTTGCGATTTTATCATGAAAACTGGAGCCTTCACACAGGCCGTGACCCCATATCCCATGATATTGGCACCAATGGTCCTTAGTCCTCTGAGCAAGGCGTCGGGGCTGCCTTGTCGGTTTCGATGTGACTAGGCCTTCTTGAAGCATTATAACAAAAAAGGCGTGAAGGAGACCAAGCACTTCATCTTCCTCTTGGACTGTTACTTCATGGGAGGCTTCTGTTGCCACGAATGCCTTCTTTAGCACTTCAAGCTTTAGTTGATCCTTCTGAATCAGAGCCTTAATAATGTCTTTTAGCGTGTAGCATTCATCTGCGGGGTGATTGATCCTTCGATGGTAAGCATAGTAATTCACTTGAGTATCGAGCCCAGCTTGCTCAGGGAACTTGGCCTCTGGAAGCTGGATCATGTTCTTTTTCAATAATAATCGGACTAGTGCTGAGACCCATTCCTTCTCAAAGGGGTAGACTTTATTCCTATGTCTGGTCTAATAATCATCCTGATTAAGGTTTGCCGGTGGGGGTACTCGATTGTACGACTGTTGTTGCTTGCTTGCCTGAAGCACTGTCTTTGCTCTGCTTACGCCTTTGCAGAGGTCCAAATTTTGGGAGGGAGCTTTCTTTGGCTCACTTACGGTGACGGCCGCACTAATCACTCCTTTTTATTGGCTGCCCCGGGCATTAATCCGAGCATTACCATTGCTCCGATTGTTCCCAGAGCTTGCAGATTATTGTCATGACCCGTCATGGTGGCATGAGAGGCTTTCTATACAGACTGATTTAGAGATCAGCTCTGACATGGAAGTCGGATTGGAGGCCTCAACATGTAGAGAAATATTGGTTCACATGTTTGCACACAAGTTTGAACTGCTTCCCTCTCGGGCATAGGATTGGTGTAACGAGCGGCCAAATTTCGCCACCTTGATATGAATTGATCCACAGGCTAATCAGGGTCTTGGGTCAGGGTAAGGAGAACGATAGTTTGAACCTCTCTCTTGACGTCATAGAAACGCTGGTGGAACAATTTCTCCATTTCCTTCCAATTATGTACTGAATTTGGGGGAAGCCGAGCATACCGCTGAAAAGCTGGGCCATCAAGGGTTTTAACAAACTGATGAAGAAGGAGTCTCCCATCAGCCGCTGTTTCTTGATATGTTGCTGGGAAGTGGGTCATATGCTGATTTGGGGATGTGGTTCCATTGAATAGGGGAAACTTCCCTTTCTTGTAATATGAGGGAAACGATAACTGGTCAATGCATGAAGAGTACGGATTTTGATAACGTGTTGCACCCTGTATCCCTAGAATTTGTCTGTTCTTTAAGCTATGGGTCACCATAACATCAATGTCTTCCTGTGAGATGGGGTTAGGGATGGAATTGTCCTATGAGGAAGAGGGAAGGGGCTGCCTTGGAGGTACATCATCTAAGTGATGGGAATCAACCTCAAGGTTAGCTAATTGTCGTGCGACATCTATACGATTAATATTCATCATTGGGAGCACCGTGTCTTCGAACTTATTCATGTGCTCTACCAACGAGTCACCAAGCTCACTCACAACCATTATGCTAACTGTTTCTCCAAGAAGGTCAGCGTCAGTTGCAACCGATGGCTTCCGAGCTTGACTGGACTCGAGTCGATCGGTAAGGGGTCAACATGCCTTGACTGAACTCGAGTCTTGTATGCTGATTGCGTGAAGACTGGTTCACAACGGTCTTGGGACCGTGGCTACTAAGTGACTACGTCATCTTCTACAACACTAACCATAGTGCAGGGCTCATGGACTTCTTCTTCAAGCTTCGTCATCTGAAGAGGGTAAAAGTGGTTCAAGCGAAGAGGGTCATCAGAGCTGGTTGGTCAGAATTTGCAGACCTCTATCACGTTTGGCCTTGAGATTTTGGTGAACCTAATGCCCATACTGTGATAGGGACTGCGGCTGATCAGATCTTCTTACATAAGATAGAGCTATCTCCATTAAGTGAAGCAATGGGTGTGGACCAAGAACTTGACTCATCCTAGGCCGGGGAGGATGAAGGACTTGATCTCCAATGAGGTCTTTGCCTCAAGCTCTCTTATGAGCTCTAGAGACATGATCGAGATGACGGGGCTGGTTCAAGATGGTACTCTTGTGAAAGGTCTTCAAGTACTAAGGCTGGAGGTGCTTGCTTGAAGAAGGAGGAGCAGGCAAGAGCAGGGTTGACTCATGAGGACACCTGAGTTCAGGGCGTGGGGATGTATATGATGGCGATTTGTATGCACCCCTTGAAGAAGGATCACAGGTGACTTGGGGATCAGCCAGGGCTCGAGCAAGTGGTCTGACCTTTGGAGGCCGAGAATTGTGAGCAAGTGTCTGTGAGAGAACAATTAGAAGCCTGCCCCTTACAGGGTGCGCTAGTGTGTGTTGAGTAGGAGGACAAGAGGAGATTTGATCCTGGACACTGACTCGATGTAATAGAAGGGTTGCCCCGAGGTGTGGCTCGAGTGGATGACCCATGAGCCTTATGGTGTGTGTGAGAGGTGGATGCCCCAGGTTCTCCACCTCGATGTGTCGAGCCGCTATGGATAGAGACTGGTGGTTGTGCAAGAATGTGGGGGGTAGCCTTGTGGCGACCCACTGAAGCAACGACAACTTGCTTGCCTTTTGCAGAGAGGGACTGGGCAGCCTTTCGGCATACCTCGATAATAAGACCAACGAGTGAGTTACCGGTGGTAGAGTGCATGCTGTGTGTAGCAACAGATGTGCTGCCAATGCAGAGGGCCTTGGCAGGAGTTCCACTAGAGCTAGGAGATGGGGAGATGGGGAGTTAGGGACTTTTAAGTCCCTCCTCATGCCAATCCAAGTTAAGACTTGGGAGCTAGATCCCGAAGGAAGGTTGGCAAAGAAGCCCGAGGAACTTGTTCCCTAGGGACACTCACGAATGCGGGGATAAGAAAATCCCCGATCCGGATGAATACGTTACAGAACCTGGAAGCCATAAGTTTGCAATACAGAAAATAAAAGGAGAAACTAGCCAAACAAGTACGGTCTGACTAAGAGGTAGTAAGTCCCCAGTGGAGTTGACAAGCTGGTTAGGTGCCTCGATCTGATCCTCCTGATCAAGATGATCCGTCGCATGTATCTTGGGTTTCAAGGGAACCCAGGACTTGAGATCGCTCTCTCGAAAACCTTGCTCAAGAACAAGGGCAGGTAGACCAACTAATGAGAGGGGAATTTAAGGTGGGTTCGGGACTTACTCGAGCTGGCTTGCGTGGGCGCCCTCTTAGATCACGAAAATAGCCCCCCAATCCTAAAATTAGTTCAAAATCACCTCCCTTGGCTTGTATTCTCTTGTTTCTGCAATCACACACACAGGGAAATTGTTACAAGACAAGTGGGTCAAGGGACCCTACCTTGCCTTTGAGTGAACGTACATAGGCGTGCACTTTCAAAAAGAAGAAGAGAAGAATGAGAGAATTAAGATTGGGATCAGAATAATTTTACCAGGCAGTAAGACTGACACAGTAACTTGACTAGTAGGTAATTGACCCGGCGTGGTAGTAAAACAAGCTCAGTAACTCAAACCAGCTCAACAGAATTACTACTAGACGACAATACCAATACCGACCAGCTTGACACAATAGCTAGTCTATCGTCACAGTAAAGCGGGCACAGTAACTCTGACCTGCACAACAACGTTACTACTAGAAGACAAAATTACCATGGAATGATAGTCTCAACTCCTCTTGATCAAACGAAAGAGTAAAAGAAAGAAAAGAGAACAGAAAGAGAGAGAGAAGAGAAGATGGAGAAGAGAAAAAACAAAGGAAAAGAAAGGAGAGAGTGAGGTGATAGAGCAAACAGAGAGAGAACAAGAAGAGAAGAATAGAAGGAAAGGGGAAAAGAGAAAGAAAGAAGAAGAAGATCATGAGAGAGGATAGAGGGAAAAGAAAGACGACGAGGAAGAAGAGAGGGAAAACCAAGGAAAAGAAGTAAGAGAGAGAAGGAAGAGGAAGGAAGACACAAATGATAATGAGATGGGGAGAGAGAAACTCAGACGGTGATAAGCTTCTGCTGTCTGTGACAGGAGAGAAAGCACAGATGACGATAAGCTTCCACCAGCTGTAATAGAAGAGAGAGGAAGTTGAAAGAACATAGGCGACGATAGGCTTCCACCGTCTGTGACAGAAGAAAGAAAGAACACAGGCAGTGATAGGCTTCCGCCATTTATGACAGAAGAAAAGAGAGAGAGAACGCAGGCAACGATAGGTTTTCGCCAGCTATGATAGAAATGAGGTGAGAGAAGACACAGGCGGTGATGTGCTTCCACCGGTCGTGATAGCATGGAGAAGGCCTAAGGGATGATGTGCTTCCTTTGGCTGTGGCAGAAGAGAGGAAAGAGAGGGAAAGCATAGGGGACGATGTGCTTCCACCGGCTGTGACAGAAGAGAGGAAAGAGATAAAACACAGGCGACGATAGGTTAACGCCATCTGTGACAAAAGAGAGAAGAGGGAATTTCAACAGAGGTCCGGCCAGCCACTCAGGCTGTGGCCCGACTCAATGTTCATGTCTCAAAAGCAGGAAGACGTCGCACCAAGCAATGAGTCCGCCATGTGTGAATGGAGAAAAGAGAGAAGTGCAGGGAAAGAGGAAAGTGATAAACCAGAGGAGGAAGAGAGAGAAAGAGATAGAGATGAGAGGGAAAAGAGGAGGAGAGAGAAAGTTATCTTATCGAGGGGTATCGACCCTTTTCTTCTCTCTCCTCTCTCTCTCCAAGACGCACCCATGAACTTAAGCAAGAATTCAAATCTTTATTGAATGAACAAAATTTTTTTTACAATTAGGTTTAGCATGTTTATGTAGAATTGGGCCTAAACATGAGTGTATGCCAAAAAACTACCTAAATTGATGATAATTAGAATTTAATTGTATTAAAATAAATTCTAAAAATGGGTGCAAAAAGACTGTTTTGGCCCTACCTAACAATAGATGGAATTCCAAAATAATCCCTATCGCTGCCTGAGAACTTGCGTGATCTTCTATGACTGATCTGGGGTTGCTTTGAGGCCCTTTTGATCGAAAGATGATTGTTTTATTGTAGGGCTTGGCATGGCAATCAATTTGATACCAAGTTCGAGCCATGGATCGTGTTTTAAAGCCACGATCATGCGACTTGAATTTGGATGAATCTTGAAAACTTCGGATCAATAGTGTGCTCGTTCCTTGCTATTTTTCCATGATTTATTTGTTGTATTGAACTGAGCATGCCGTCACGATCGCATGGCAACAAACATCGCTCAATTTTATCCTAAGACAAAGAGATAACCCTAGACCTTATGCACATGATGGAACTGGTCTCATGTCAATCCGATGCGCGAGCGCCATGATTTGGTCGCTTGAGCGAGGCGTGTCAATGCAAGATTTTCTGTCATTTTCTTCATGAATTAGCAACTTCTCTCTAGCTTTTCTCCATGCTTGGATGTCATTACGGGGCATACAACATACCAAAATGCTCGTTTTGACGAGACGAGCACACTCACAAAATTTAAGCATGACCAGACTCGGAACGAGTGAGATATGGGCCCCAAATGTCACTTCTCATGACTGTTAAAACTGCCACCTTTAATGGTGTTTGGTGTAGGGTGGCCACACAAGATTAGTGTGCAGCCTACCCCTTTTCGGTATTTTACCCATAACTTTGTCCTTGACCCATAGGGGTTTTCGACTGTGCCGATTCCAATGGTGGTGATCCCACAGTTGTTTGACACACCAAAAATATAGTTCTAGTTACGAGGTCCGTTTCAGGGTGTTAGACGATGATTTTTCGATATGAAAGACAAGGGAGAGAAGAATTTGACTGAGCGGGATGATCAAATTGGTGACTAAGTTGGTGAATAATATGCTTGACGTGGTAGCAAAATGGGCTCGGCAACTAAGACTGACTCACAGGATTACTACTAGACGTCAATACTAATATTGACTAGCTAGGCACGATGGTTAGTCTGTCGTGGCAATAAAGCGAGCTAAGTAATCTTGGCACAACAACATTACGGCTAGACCACATGACTACCATGAGAAGCTAACCTCAATCTCTCTTAGTCGAATGAGAGAATAACAGAATGATGGTTAAGAGGAAAGAATAAGAAATGAAATAAGAGAAGAAGGGATAGAAGGAAGGAGGGAGGAGAAAGAAAGAGAAGTGTATGAAAGGCGAGAGAATAAAAGAGAGAGAGGGAAGGAAGACGCAATCAGCACTTGGCATTGTCGACTATGTTAGAATGAGGAGAGAGAAAACACAGTCGGTGCTAGGATTTACCAACTGTGTTATACATAGGAGAAGAGAGAGAAGACTCAGTCGGTGCTAGGCTTCATCGACTGTGACAAAAGAAGAGAGAGAAATTACAATCGATGCTAAGCTTCACCAGCTGTGTCAGAAGAAAAGAGAGAAGATGCAGTCAGTGCTAAGCTTTACCGATTATGACAGAAGAGAAGAAAGAGAGCAAACTAGCCGACACTAGGCTTGCATCAGTAGTGATGGAAGAGAAGCAATAGAGAGAGATCGAGCTAGTGCCAGGATTCGCCAACAATGACAGAAGAAAAGAGAGAAGGTGCAGTAGGTGCTAGGCTTCACCGACTACGATAGAAGAGCGGAAAATTGAACTGGCACTAGGCTTCGCTGAATTTTATAGAAGAGAGCGAAAAATCAAGCCAGCGCTAAGCTTTGCCTACTGTGATAGAGAAGGAGAGAGAAAAATCCAGTGGGCATTAGGCTTCACAGACTGCAACAGAAGAGATGGAGAGAGAGAAATCTAGCCTGTGTTAATTTCAGTGACTGTAAAAGAAGAGGAGAGAGAGAATTCCAGTCGACATTAGACTTTACCGACTACAACATAAGAAAAGGAGAGAGAGAAATCTAGCTGGCGTTAGGCTTCGCCGACTGCAATAGATAAAGAACGGAGGAAAATATAGATCAAAAGAAGAGAGAGAAAGATATAGAGATGAGAAAGAAGAGAGAAAGAGATAGAGATGAGAAAGAGGAGTGAGAAAGATAGAGACAAGAAGAGAGAGAAAGAGATAGAGACGAGAAGTAGAGAGAAAGAGATAAACATGAGAAAGAAGAGAGAGAAAGAGATAAATACGAGAAGAAGAGAAAGAAAGAGATAGAGATGAAAGAGAGAGGAAGGAGAGAGAAAGAGGGGAGGATAGAGAAAGAGGGGAGGAGAGAGAAAGAAGGGAAGAGAGAGAAAGAGGAAAGGAGAGAGAAAGAGAGGAGGAGAGAGATAGAGGAGCAGAGTGATATAAAGGGGAGGAGAGAGAAAGTTACCTGCCTGAAGGGTACCAACCCTTTTTCTTCTCTCTCCTCTCTCTCTCTCCCTCTCCAAGACATACCCAAGAACTTAAGAAAGAATGAAAATTTTATTGATTGATTTAAGAATAATGAATCCATCCTTTATACAGTGAGGCATTGCCTGTTTATATAGAATTGAACTAAAACGTGAGTCTATGCCCAAAAACTACCTAGAATTGAAGATAATTACTAATTAATTATATTTAAGGAAATTATAAAAATGGGTGCAAATGGACTGTTTTGCCATTGCCTAACAATGGGTGAAATTTTAGAACAGTCCCTGTTGCTACCCAAGGACTTGTGTGATCTTCCGCGGCAGACCTGGGGTCGTTCTGATATCTGTTTCATCGAAAGATTATTTCTTTTTTGTAGGGCTCGACATGGCGATCATTTTGATACCAACTTCAAGCCATTAATCATGTTTTTGAGCCATGATCATGAGACTGGAATTTTAGTTGAACTTGAAAACTTCGGATCGATTGTGTGCTCCTTCCTTGATGTTGCTTCATGACTTCTTCATTGAATCATACTGAGTATGCCATCACGATCACGTTGCAATAAACATAGCTTGATTTCTGTCTAGATGAATATTTTGTCGTCTTGAGTTTTTGACTGGAATCTTGAAATTCAGCTATCAGAATTTAGAGCAGATTTGATGCCTTCATGTATAAAATCCAACCATTCATCGTACGTGAGGTTTGGACCCGAGATAACCTCGAACCTCATGCACATAATGCATTTGGTTTTGTACCAATCGGATATGCGAGTGTCGTGATCTGGTTACTCGAATGAGGCATGTTGTTGCTGGAGTTTTTACAACTTCCTTCATGGATCAACGACTTTCATTTATTTTTTCTCTCTGCTCAAGTGTCGTCACGGGACATACCACATATCGATTTGCTCGATGAGACGAACACGCTCAACAAATTTTGGAGCTATCTGACTTAAATGAGTGAGATATATGCTCTAAAAGTGACTACCCGTGACTGTAAAAACAACCACCTTTAATGGTGTTTTGTTGCTGTGAGGCCACACGGGAATAGTGTGCCGCCTATCCCTTTTTGGTATTTCATTCATAACTTTGTCTTAAAGTGCCCAATTAAGCCGAAACTTGACCCATAGGGGTTTTCAATTATGTCGGATCTAATGGCGGTGGTCTCACAACTGTTTGATGTACCAAAAGTGTGGTTTCTAGTTACAGGATCCATTTTAGAGTGCTAGAGACCGATTTTACTGAAATTGTTTCTTTGTGTTCACTGCCTTAAACATGTCTGATCATGATGAGACTTGACAGATGGTCTTTTGAAATGCTAATGAAGATCTTGACCAATTCTGGGGCAATTATGAGACTGTCGAGAATTTCCACTATTTTGTAGGCTTTATTGACTTACTTGCTATCAAGGACCAAGGTGCTAAAAAATAAGTTAAAAAAGCTTGCCCCACCAAATGTTGTGCTTCAAGAGAAGTGAGAAGGACAATCATTTGGAAAATTTCCTTTAGCTTTTCCTTTTTTCTATCCTAGCCACAAGACCACGTGAAAGCCAAGGAGATTCACGTAACGATGTAACTAGGATGCTCAGACGTAGGGATGCATTGTTTGTGGGTCCATCCCTGGGGACTTTAGGGGGAGAAGAGACTTTTTTGAGGGACCTTGTCGAAGTCCTCACCTTTGTGTGGACTATTTGTGATTCTGAAGTTGAGGATTTTGTACGGACCTCGTTAGTTAGAATCAGGCCCGTCTGGCAATTGAGTGCCATGTCGAAGGGCATTGTTCCCATTTGGTCTGGGTTCGTTGGTTGGCGTCAGCGTTGTTTGCTACTGCACCAGATTTTATTTTGATGATCAGAGTACCACTGTAGGTCTCATCTACCGAGTCCAGTCGAGGGCAGTTTTATTAGTCAATCCCGAAGGTCTGGACTTGCCAACTAGGCTAGTTGAAGTCTCTGGCAGGTTTCACCTCGACTTTGTCAGTTTCTTACCTTTATAGTGTTTGTTTATAGAGTGTGTTTGTGACCTCGTGGGAATAATGTTCTTCCTCATGAGACTTGTCTTGCCGTCTTGGTAAGTCTTTTGTCTTTTGAGCCCTTTTAGCAACTGGACTCAGGCTATCGAGATCTTTTCCTTGAAGATCGTATTTTTGGAGTCTTGGCATGGTGACACCCGGGATTTTCTTCTTTTGAGTGAGGGTTGAAGCTGCCTGTTGAGACAAGTGTTGTATCAATCTGTTTATTGGTCCAAGCGTCTTTTGTGGACTTTTGCTTAAGCTTGGGAAGCAGAGTTGTAGAGACAGTTTTCACCAGCTTTGTTTTATTTTGGGGCTCTTTTACCCATGACCTTTCGGCCATGTCCACCCTTTTCATCCATGTTTACTCACGATGCCCTTTCGGGTTTTCACCATGCTCGATTTTTATTCACAAAACTCTTTTACTCATGGTTTTGTGATCATGCCAGTCCGTCATTTTTACTCATAGGCGTTCCCTTGTTAAGGTATGCTCTAGGATGGCATAATCACACCGAAGCAGGCAAGGCAATCCCGCCGCCTTGCTAAGGGGACTGAAGATCGTTGGTGCCCATTCCATTAAATAAGAGGTCATTATTTGTCAAAATGCACAAATTTCCTTCATAGATTCATAGAGAAGATGAGGGAGTGTCAAGAATTTTACAATCTCCCCGTAATTGATTCCCAAATCACTTCTCCATTGGGGCAAGAAAATCTCACAAACCAGGACCTTCCTATCAATGACTCAGACTCTACAGAACCCTTAGATTCTCAGCCATGGATAACCTAACATGGCCGAAGTAGACTCATGTCCTTAAGGCGAGAAGCGGTTTGCCAAGCAAGAGTGGTTTTCCACCTCTGCGAGACGAATCAGACATCACCTCAAACAATCAGAAAGAGACGGGCACCATGGGTGGCTCATCGAAGAAAGACCGCTCAACCCATAGTCGAGCAAGAATTTCTCTAGCCCCTTCCCCCGTTGCCAACCTTACTGGACTTCATCCCTGACACAATCATTTTTCCTTCTTCATCCTATCAAGAGGATGCTCCTGTCTCATCTCCCACTCAAGACATTTCCAATGAGGCTGATGATGTGAAAAGCAGTCCCTAATGGTCTAAGAAAGGGAAAGACCTAAAAGATCCCCCGCCCCGTCCAACTCTGGCGATGACGTAAAAAGCTGCTCAAATCGGTCTGATGAGGGGAACGACCTTAAAAGTCCCCCACCTTCTAACCCTCCTCCTCCTTCCTCTCCTGCTTCTCATTTTTCCTTGTCTATGTCTGCTGGAGGTACAACCTTGATTTGTCTAGACTTCGATGCTCTCGACAAAGAACTTGAGGGATCAAACATAACTAAGATGCAACGGAAGTGATTGAGAAAGACCCTGGCACAGGCAGTAGGATTCTTAACAATTTCTAATGCCTTGGCAGCTAAAGCCAAGGTAGAGATAGCTGCTAAGGTAGAGCCACCTTCTTCAAAGAAGCGCAAGACTTCGAAGCCAAAGAATACCCAATGGCCGCCAGAGCCCGACTTGGAGCAGAAGCTGAGAGAATCAAGGGGCCAAAATTTTTATTCTCAAGAGGCTTGCCATATGGTACATGTCTATGAAGCGCAGGTCACTGCGGAGCAAGCACTACACACATCTACGTAAAGGCCGTGTGATTCACACAATGACAATTCATGCCCAACCTTTGCTGAACCCCAAAACATGCTCCTGCAGCCTGATTGGCATCCCATGTTTGAGGGCAACCCTTCTGTACCTCGATCCGAGAAAGGTGTAGAAGTCATGACATGCTCTAGAACACTATTGGAAGCAAAGATGTCAGGGTCATAGGTCTCTGCGCTTGGGGTTGATGAATAGACCTTTGAAAATAATGATGAATAGTTCCAAGAGGCCCCAGAATAATGGAACGAAGGTGGTCAGGCCACAGCTGACGAACTTGAAGACATAAGTCTTGGAGATGAAGAAGATCCCAAACCCACTTTCATTTCAGCAAATATGTCTCAAGAAGAGAAAGAGCATTTCACTACCTTCTTGCGAGAAAATTGTGACGTCTTTTCTTGGCATTATCATGAGATGCCCGACATAGACCCTCAAGTAGCTGTTCACCATCTCGGTGTCAATCCTACTATGAAACCCATCAAACAGAAATCGAGAAGGTTCAGGCCTGACCTCGAGATGCAGATAGACGTCGAGGTGACCAAACTCAAACAAGCAGGCTTTATTCACAAAGTTAAGTACCCGAAATGGCTAGCAAATGTTGTTCCGATCAAGAAGAAGAATGGTCAAATCAGGGTGTGTATTGACTTTCACGATTTGAATACCGCTTGTCCCAAGGATGACTTCCCGTTGCATTCACTGAGATGCACATCGACTCTACCGCTCACTATCAAACATTTTCCTTCATGGACGAATACTCTGGCTATAATAAGATAAGGATGTCACCTGAAGATGAAGAGCCCACTGCATTCGTAACTCCAAAACGGGTCTTCTCTTACACAATGATGCCTTTTAGATTAAAGAATGCTGGCGCCACATACCAGAGAGCAATGATGACCATTTTCGAAGACATGTTACGCAAAGAAGTTGATAGCTATGTATACGATTTAGTGGTAAAATCTGAAGAGGCAGATGCTCACATGAGAGACCTTGAGAAGGTATTCGAGCATTTGCATCTTCATCAACTTTAAATGAACCCGCTGAAATGTGCTTTCAGCGTCTGCTCCGAAGCATTCTTGGGGTTCATTGTCATACATCGAGGGCTTGAAGTCAAGCCAGTCAAGATCAAAGAAATCCAAGAAATGTCATCACCGATGACGCTTCGAGACCTGGACTCCCTCCAAGGGAAACTGGCCTACATTCACAAAATCATCTCCAACCTTTCAAGTCGTTGTAAACCCTTTGCACACCAGCTAAAAAAAGATACCCCATTCATTTCGGATGAAGCATGTCAGGAAGCCCTTGACAACATCAAGCATTATTTACTCAATCCTCGAGTACTCTTGACACCAGTATTCTGAAGATCGCTCATTCTATATGTGACTGCTTTAGACGAGTCCCTTGGAGCATTGTTGGCACAAAACAATGAAGAAGGAAAAGAATCCACGTTATATTACCTCAATCGTAGGATGCAATGGGCTGAGAAGAATTATCCCCTATTGAAAAGATGTGCCTGGCCGTGATCTTCACAGTACAAAAACTCTGTCATTACTTGCTCCGTCATGAAATGAAGATTATATCAAAAGTTGATCCTGTAAATTTTCTCATGACATGCCCATGCTTGTCAAGATGCTTGGCTAAGTGGGCACTATTGCTGATGGAGTTCGACATCACGTATGTCCCACAAAAGGCCATCAAGGGCCAGGCCTTGGTAGACTTTCTCGCAGCACACGCTATATCGGCAGAATCTTCTCTATCAAGCGACTTCCATGATGAAGAAGTATCCCGTGCTGACCTTGCTCTTATGTGGGAATTGTACTTTCACGGAGCGTTCCAATCAAATAGAGGAGGGGCCGGAGTAGTATTCTTGAGTTCGAGAGGAGGAATATTGCCACTTTCTTTCTCTCTTACTCAAGTCAGTTCTCATAATGAGGCAGAATATCAGGCCCTTATAATTGAACCAGAGATCACCTTCGACCTTGACTTGGAACAGTTCAAGATCATGGTGACTCTGAGTTAGTTATCTGACAGCTCAAAGGGATTTATGATGTGAGAAAAGACACTCTCAAGCCTTATCATGATACTGCAAAATCAATATGTCTCAGTTTGAGGACGTACCCTTGAGTCATGTCCCCATAAGGCTAAACTCGCAGGCTGACGCACTTGTGAAACTCGGTGCTACAATTCAATTATCCTCATTAGGGCCCACACTTGTCTAGGTGGCAGAATGGAGACACATCGAATTAAGAACTAAGGTTGATGTAGATGACGAGAGAAATATTTTCCCCAAGTGCCCTCCTTATCCATTTGGAGCCCTTTTATCAGTCAAAGAAGTAATCAAGACTGAACAAGAAATAGCACAGAGTCACACAGCTAAGGGTCGAAACCAAGAACCATAATTCTTTGACCCAATGTGTGCAGAAATTGAGCAGGTAGAAGATTGGAGAGGACTAATCACTAGTTTCCTAAAGCATGGCAAGCTCCAGGAAGATCGTACCAAACGCAACAGCATATGGTGAATGTCTACAGAGTATACTCTCCTTGAGGGAGAGGCTCTCTTCAGACGGTGGTTTGACGACATTCTTCTTAGATGTGTCGACATCCAAGGAGCAAATAAAATGCTAGAAGAAGTCCACTCAGGCATCTGTGGGCTACACCAGTCTGATCCTAAACTCTACGAATGAATACGCAGGTTGGGATACTATTGGCCTTCCATGATAGCTGATTCCTTAAGCTATGTTGGGACACTCCAGTCTGGTTCCCCAGCCTCCAGAGCCCTTACACCCAACAGTTGCATCATGGCCCTTCTCACAATGGGGTATGGACATCGTAGGGCCTATTGACCCCCCTTCCACAATGGGCTATGTTTTTATCCTAGTTGCAACATATTACTTCTCTAAGTGGGCTGAAGTGGTCCCCCTTAAGCAGGTTCTTGGGATAGTGGTAGCCTACTTCTTTCGACATCATATCATATATCGCTTTGGAGTGCCCGACCGGATCATATCTGACAACGGCCCTCAATTTAGGAGTCATCATAGTGACCGCTTAGTTAACCAATTCGGTTTCAAATGGAGGTACTCGCTTATGTACCACCCTTGGGTGAATGGATTAGCTGAGGATTTCAATAAGACTGTGTAATGTCTTAAGAAAGTCAGTATCAAAAACAAGGAAGAACTGACACGAGAAGCTTCCTCAAAGCACTGTGGGCTTATAGTACTACTACACGAAATGCTATCGATTCCACTCCTTATTCTCTGGTCTATGGAGGTGAAGCAATTTTCCCTCTCAAACGACAAATCCTTCATTACGAGTCGTTATTCACCAAGGAATAACCAAAGATGAGAGAGTCAAGCTTTAGTATCAAGAATTGGATGCATTCAATGAAAAGAGGCTAGAGGCT
>NW_006500144.1:3103682-3190039 GCF_000471905.2 Amborella trichopoda | reverse complement strand
TACGTCGCACTTTCACACACACCTTTCCTAACCTACCTCGATACGTAGTACGGCACCACTAATCGTATTACCTCGTCCAGTCGAGTTCATTCATTTCATCACCATACCTCATTCCTCAGTGAGTCTCACCCATGCTCACAAAAAAGCAAACCATCCCACCATCCATACTCTTTGTAAGTTATTCGGTCACCATCATCCATTAACATTTCATACATCGTTCATCTCTCATAGGTAGCCCCAAGTCATCTTCCTAATTGAGCCAAACCCCCACCATACTCACTCCATGGCCTTCATAGACTGTCATCCATCACCATCACGGTCCAGCTGTATGACCTTAAACCATAGTGCACATTTTGCTGACATGATGATAAACCTCTTTGCCTAGGCTATGGAGGCATGACCATAAATGGGCCCTTGCATATGCGTACATGCCTTTACATGCACTTTCACACACACCTTTCCTAACCTACCTGATATTGTGTGCGCACCACCTTCATTACCTCCCCAGTGAGTTCATTCATTTCATCACGATACCTCATTCCCCTGTGAGTCTCACCCATGCTCATAAAACAGTGAACCATCCCACCATCCATACTCGTTGTAAGTTAGTGGGTCACCATGGTGCACTCACATTTCATACATCGTCCATCTCTCATAGGTTGCTCCAAGCCATTTTCCCAAGTGAGCCAAACCACCAATATACTCACTCCATGGCCGTCATAGACTGCCATTCATCACCATCACGGTCATACTACCTTGAACCATAGTCCATGTCTAGACCGCATGATGTTAAACGGTTTTGCATAGATTCTAAAGGCTTGACCTTAAACATGCCTTCACAAAGAAAAAGTGAAGAATAATGGGCATAGTGTATACTTGAACAAGAGAACACTATGCGTAAAAATGACGGACGGGCATGGTCATGAAACCATGAGTAAAAGAGTTCCATGAATAAAAAATCGGGCACAATGAAATCCCGAAAGGGCATCGTGAGCAAGAATTAAAAAAAAGCATGGACATGACCAAAAGGTCATGGGTAAAGAACCCCATAAAAGGAAGTTGGTGAAAACCATCTCTATAGCACCTCTTCCCAAGACCAAAAGAAAATTCGTAAAGGACGCTTGGATCAATAAACAGGTTCATGCAGCACTCACCTCAACAGGCGGCTTCAATCCTCACTCAGAAGAAGAAAATCCTTGGTGACATAAAAAACCAGGAATTCAAAATCTTGAGCTTCAAGGAAAATATTTCGACAGTATGAGTCCAGTTGCGAAAGGACTTGAAAGACAAAAGACTCACGAAGACGGCAAGACAAGTCTCATGAGGAAGAACATTATTCTCATGAGGTCACAATTACACTCTAAGAAACAAACATTACAAAGGCAAGAAACTGACAAAGCAAGGGGACCACATGTCAGAGACTTTAGCTTGCCAAGCTGACTGGCCCAGACCTTGGGGACCGGCTAACACTGCTCCAGACTAGATCTGATAGTCGAAACCCGAAGTGGTACTCTGAACGTCAAAAGCAAACCTGGTGTAGCAGCAAACAACACTTACCAAAGCAAACCAACGAACCCAGACCAAATGGGAACAATGCCCTTCGCCAAGGCACTCAATTGCCAGATGGGCCGGATTCTGACTGACGAGGTCCGTACAAAATCCTTAGATTCAGAATCACAAATCTGAAAGAGGGTGAGGACTTCAACATGATCCCTAAAAAAAAGTATTTTCTCCCCCTAAAGTCTTCATAGATGGACCCGCAAACAATGTATCCCGATGTCTTAGCATCCTAGTTACACCATTACGTGAATCTCCTCAGCGTTCATGTGGTCCTATGGCTAGGAAGGAAAAAAGTAAAAGTTGAAGGAAAATTTTTGAATGATTTTCCTTCTCACTTCTCTTGAAGCACAAAATTTGGTGGGGCAAGCTGTTAGAACGTATATTTCGGCACCTTGGTCCTTGGTAGGAAGCAGGTCAATAAAGGCTACAAAACAGTGAAAATTCTCAACAATCTCCAAATTACACCAAAATTGGTTAAGATCATCATCAACACTCTAAAAGACCACCTGCCAAGTTTCGTCACATTTCGACATGTCTAAGGCAGTGAACAGAAAGGAACAGTTTTCAAAAAAATGGCCTCTAAGCACCTTGAAATGGACCCTACTACTGGAACTACATTTTCAGTGTCTCAAATCATTTTGGGACTATGACCATTAGATCCGGCACCGTCGAAAACCCCTATGTTCCAAATTTCGACTTAATCAAACACTCTAAAACAAAGATATGAGTAAACCATTGAAACAGGAGGAGCCGCACACTATTCCCATGTGGCCTTACTGCACCAAAACACCATTAAAGTTAGTTGTTTTTACAATTATGGGTGGTCATTTTCACGGCCCATAACTCACTCATCCTAAGTCGGATCACTCCCAAATTTGGTGAGCGTATTCGTCTCATCAAGACGAATAATTCGGCATGTAACACGTCCTAAGACGATATTTGATCTGGGAGAAAAACTAGAGAGAAGTTGCCGATTTGTGAAGAAATTACAAAAAATTCAGTAGCAACACGCCTCACTCGATGGACCAAATCACGACGCTCACGCAACGGATCAACGCGAAACCAATTCCATTGTGTGTGTAACGTCAAGGGCTATCATTGGTTAGAACTCCGTACATGATGGACAATTAGATTTAATGCACAATGCTGACGAAGTAACTAAAATTTTGGCTACCCGATTCTAGATACAGGCCAAAACTCAAAAGTTGCTAATCTTCATTCGGGCTCCAAATCGTGTCCCGTTTGTTGCCACGCGATGTGACGGCATGCTTAGTGCACTACGAGGAAAAAATTATAGAAAAATTTCAAGGAACAAGCGTACTATCAATCTTAAGTTTATAAGATTCAAACAAATTTCAAGTCTCGTGATCATGGCTCAAAAACATGATTCATGGCTTGAAGTTGGTATCAAAACGATCGTCATGTTGAGCCCTACAAGAAAATAATAATATTTTGATCAAACGGGCATCAAAGCAACCCCCGGGTCAGCCACAAAAGATCACACAGTTTCTTTAGAGTTCCACACATTGTTGGGTAGGGGCAAAACAGTCATTTTGGACCAATTTTTAGAATTTCTTTTAATTCAATTAAATATTAATTTTCAGAAATTAGGTCTAATTTTGAGCAATCCACCCATGTTTGGGAACAATTCTATATAAACAAGTACTGCTTCATTGTAAAAAAAAAAAGGAGAGGACCTCTCGACCATCAGTGGATGTTTTGAAGATTGAATAAAAATTTTGATTCATTGCTTGAGCCTGTGTATACGTCTGGGAGAGAGAGAGGAGAGAGAAGAAAAGGGTCGGTACCCTTCAGGCAGGCAACTTTTTCTCTCCTCCCCTCTCTCCTTCTTTCTCTCTCTTTCTCTCATCTCTCTCTTCTCTCTCTTTCTCCTCTTCTTTTCTCTTCTCTCTCTTCTCTCTCTCTTCTCTCCTCTCTCTCTTTCTCTCTCCTTTTTTTCTCTTCCTCTATCAATTGATGAGACTTAGCACCGATTGGATTTCTCTCTTTTCCTCTCTCAATCGATGAGACTTAGAGTCGACTGATTTTCTCTCTCTTCTTTATCTTTCTTTCTTTCTCTCTTTATCTATTTTCACTCTTTTTCTCATCTTCTCTTCTCATCTCTAACTCCATTTGTTCCCTTCTGATGTAACCAGTGAGGCTTATCATCGATTGGTCGCCTCTCTCTCTCTTTATCAGTCGATGAGACCTACACCGACTGGGCCTCCTCTCTCTTCCTCTGTCAGTCGGTGTGAGCTAGTGCTAACTAAGTTTCTCTCTTCCTCTATCAGTCGATGAGACTTAACACCAACTAGTTTTCTCTCTCTTCCTCTGTAAGACGATGAGACCTAGCACCGACTAGTTTTCTCTCTCTCCTTCTATCAGTCAGTGAGACCTAGTGCTATTTGGTTTTCTCTCTCTTCTTCTATCAATCGGTGAGACTTAGCACCGACTGGTTTTTACTCCTTCTATCTGTCGACGAGACCTAGCATCGACTGGGTTTTTCTCTCGTCCTCTGTCAGTCGACGGTCAGTGAGACCTAGCACCGACAGGTTTTCACTCTCTTCATCTAACTATTGGCGGCACTAAGCATTAACTGGGTTTCTCTTTCGTCCTTTGTCAGTCGGTAGGACCTCCTGCCGACTGGTTTTCTCTCTTACTCTATCATTCGGTGAGACCTAGCACTGATTGGTTTTCTCTCTCTTCCTCTGTCTCTCGATGAAACCTAGTGTTAACTCATTTTCTCTCTGTTCCAGTGTCAGTGGGTAAGACCTAGCACTGACTGGTTTCCTCTCTCCTTCTTTTGTTCCCTCATCTTCTGAAAAAGTCGGTAATGTCTAGCATTGACTGCATCTTTTGTCCCTTCTTATCCCTCCTCTCTTCCCTCTCCTTCTGTCTATTCCCTTCTTCTCTTCAACCATTCCTCTGCTACTCTTGTGTTTGACCAAGAGGGATTGAGGATAGCATCCCATGGCAGGCCTATCATCTAGCCGTAATGTTGTTGTGTCAGGATCACTTGGTCCGCTTTACTGCCACGACAGACCAACCATCGTGCTTAGTTAATGCACATTAGTAATAACGTCTAGTGGTGCTTCTGTGAGCTGATCTTCATTACTTAGCCCATTTTGATGTCACATTAGGCATATTTTCAACCAACCTAGTCACTGCTCTATTCATCTCGCTTGGAGGAATTCTTCTCTCCCCCCATCTTTTTTCTTCTTTTTGAATGCGCATGCTTGTGTACGTTCATCAGAGAGTAAAACGGTGAGGACTGACCCACCTGTCCTATAACCTTTGCCATATACGTGCGTGATTGCAAAAAAGCAGAAAATAAGAAGAGTATGAGCCAAGGGAGGCAATTCTAAACCACTTTTATTATTGGGGGCGAGTCATCCCCAGTAAGTCCCGAACCCACCTTCAAAATTCCTCTCTCACCGGTTTGTAACACCTGCCCCTATTTTTGAATGAGGTTCCGAGAGAGCAATCTCATAAACATCTCAGGTCTCCCTCGAAACCCAAGACATGCACTGCACGATCCTCCAAGATCCGGAGGGTGAGATTGATGCACTTAACCATCGACATCAAAAATACTACCCCGGTGCCTCCTCCATCCGATTGGAATGCTCCGTCGAAGTACAATTCCCACACAAGAGTAAGGTCAGCACATAATACTTCTTCATCAGAGAGGTCGCTTGATAGAGGATATTCTGTCGGTGTGGGGTGTGCTACGAGAAAGTCAGCCAAGGCCTGGCCCTTGATGGGCTTCTGCGAGACATATGTGATGTCAAATTCCATCAGCAATAATGCCCACTTAGCAAGCTTCTCGACAAGCATGGGCATGTCATGAGAAAATTTACAGGATCAGCTTTGGATATAAGTTTAACTTCATGACCAAGCAAGTAATGGTGGAGTTTTTATACTGTGCGGATCAGGGCCAGACACATCTTCTGAATAGGGAGATAATTCTTCTCAGCCCTTTGCATCTTGCAGCTGAGGTAATATAACACAGTCTCTTTTCCCTCTTCATTGTTTTGTGTCAACAATGCTTCGAGTGACTCGTCCAAAGCAGTCACGTACAGAATGAGGGGTTTTCCCAACACTGATGTAGAGAGCACTAGAGGGTTGAGTAAATAATGCTTGATGTTGTCAAGGGCTTCGTGACATGCTTCATCCCAGATTAATGGGGTATCTTTCTTTATCATGTGTGTAAAGGGTTTACAGCGACCTAAGAGGTTCAAGATGAACCTGCGAATGCATGCCAATTGCCCTTGAAGAAAGCGCACTTCTCGAACTGTAGTCGATGTAGTCGATGGTGACATTTCTTGGATTGCCTTGATCTTGACTGGCTCAACTTCAAGGCCTCGATGTCTGACGATGAACCCCAGGAATTTCCTGGAGCGCACGCCAAAAGCACATTTCAACGGGTTCATTTTTAGTTGACGAAGGCCCAGCTGCTTGAACACCTTTTCAAGGTCTCTCTTGTGAGCATCCTTTTCTTCAGATTTTACCACCAAGTCATATACATAACAATCCACCTCTTTGTACATCATGTCTTTGAAAATGGTCGTCATTGCTCTCTGGTATGTGGTGCCAGCATTCTTTAATCCAAAACGCATCATTGTGTAACAGAAGATCTCGTTTGGAGTTTGGAATCCAATGGCCTTTTCATCTTCGGGTGCATCCTTATCTTATTATACCCGGAGTATCCATCCATGAAGGAAAAGATTTGACAGTGAGCTATAGAGTTGATGAGCATCTCGGTGAATGGCAATGGAAAGTCATCCTTGGGACAGACAATATTCAAATCGAGAAAGTCAATACACACCCTTATTTGACCATTCTTCTTCTTTACTGGAACAACATTTGCTAGCCAGTTTGGGTACTTAACTTCACAAATAAATCCTGCTCGTTTGAGTTTGGTCACCTCGATGTCTATCTACATCTCGAGGTTAGGCATGAACGTTCTCGACTTTTGTTTGACAGGTTTGATAGCCGGGTCGATGCCGAGATGGTGAACAACTACTTGAGTGTCTAAACCAGGCATCTCATCATAGTGCCAAGCAAAGACGTCTCGGTTTGCTTTCAAGAAAGTTGTGAAATCTTCTTTCTCTTTTGGAGACATATTTGTTGAAATGAAAGTGGGTCTGAGATCTGCTTCGTCTACAAGATTTATTTTCTCGAGTTCGTCAGCTGTGGCTTGACCGCCTTCTTTCCATTCTTCTGCAGCCTCGTGCATCTCTTCCTCATCGCTTTCAAAGATCTTTCGATCGACCTCAAGTGTAGAGACCCATGATCCTGACATTTTTACCTCTGATAGAGGTCCAGAGTGGATTATAATCTCTGCACCTTTCTCGAACCGAGTGACAGAAAGGTCAACCTCAAAAGTGGAAAGCATGTCAGGTTGGAGAGACTTATCTCAAAAGTTAGAGGAAAGTTGAGGTTCGGTGATAATGATGTGAAGAGTGTCTTCGTACGAATCACACCGTATTCGTACAGATGCGACTCGTACGGATGCCTGGAGTGTTTGCTCCTAGCCGACTGGTTCTTCAGAGACTTGTATCATGTTGCAATCCGCCTGAGTGTAGAAACATTTTCCTCTTGACTCTTTTAGTCTTTGCTCAAAGTCAGGCTCAGGGGGCCACTGGGGTTTCTTTGGCTTCAACTTCTTCTGCTTTGTTGAAGAAGGTGGCTTTGCCTTGGCTTTAGCTGCCAGAGCATCAGCAACTGTTAGGAATCCTGCTGCCTGTGCGAGGGTCTTTCTCAATCGTTTTCGCTACATCCTGCTTATATTGATTCCTTCGAATTCTCGGTCAAGAGCCTCGAAGTCCGGACATATCAAGGTTGTACCAATAGAGGACATAAAAAAGAGAGAATGAAAAGCTGGAGCAGAAGGAGGAGAAGGGTTAGAATGTGGGGGACTTTTAAGGTTGTTCCCCTCATCAAACCGATCTGGAAAGTATTTTATGTCATCACCAGGGTTGGACGGGTGCAGGGGGTCTCTTAGGTCTTTCCCTTTCATAGACTGTTGGGTAATGTTTTTAACATTGTCACCATCATTAGACGTATGTTGAGTGGGAGATGAAAACTTGTGCATTCTGATAGGTAATGTCCTCTTATCTGATGGTATGGGCACCAATGATCTTCAGTCCCCTTAGAAAAGCGACGAGGTGGCCTTGCTTGCTTCATTTTGATTATGCCCTCCTGAAGCATTATATTGAAGAAGGCGTCAAGGATATCGGGCATTTCGTCTTCCTCTTGGATAGTTACAGCATGAGAGGCTTCGGCTACCCCAGAGGCCTTCTTTAAATCTTCAAGCTTTATCTGATCTTTCAGAATCAGAGCCTCAATAATATCCTTCAGCGTGTAGCAGTCATCTGTAGGATGATTGATCCTCTAATGGTAGGCACAATAATTCGCCTGAATTTCAAGACCAGGTTGCTCAAGGAATTTGGTTTCTAGAAGCTGGATCATATTCTGTTCTAATAATAACCGGAACAGCGCAGGGACCCATTCCTTCTTGAAGGGGTCGACCTTCTTCCTATTCCTGGTGAAATAATCACCTCGATCAAGATTGGCCGATGGGGGTATCTGATTATACGACTGTTGTTGCTTGCTAGCTTGGGGTGTTACCTTTTTAGTGCTTACCCCTTTAGAGATATCCAATGTTTGGGAGGGAGCCTCTTGTGAATCAGTGACCATGAAAGCTGCATTGATTACCCCTTTCTGTTGGCTGCCTCGTGTGTTATTCCGAGAGCTACCATTGCCCCGGTTGTTTGCTGAGCTTGTAGATGGTTTTCGTGTCCTGCCATGGTGGCATGATAAACTTCATGTACAAACTGATTTAGATATTAACTCTGACATGGAAGTCAGATTAGGGGCCTCGACATGTAGAGCAATCTCGGGTTGCATATTTCGCACGCAAGTTTGGGCTGCTACCTTCTTGAGCATAAGATTAGGATGGAGGGAAGCCAAATTTCTCCATCTTGATATGAACCGATCCACGGGCTCATCGGGGTCTTGAGTCACGGTGAGAAGTTCAATGGTTTGCACCTCTCTCTCGACCTCATAAAAGCATTGATAGAATAGTTTCTTCTTCTCCTCCCATGTATGAACTGAGTTTGGAGGAAGTCAGGCATACCATTGAAATGCTGGGTCATCAAGGGTCTCAATGAACTGAGGGAGAAGAAGTCTCCAGTCAGCCGTTTTTTCTCGACATGCTACCCCTGGAAGTGGGCAATACTCTGGTTTGGGGCTGTGGTTACATTGAATAAAGGAAACTTCCCTTTCTTATAATCTAAGGGAAACGAGACCTGATCACTATATGAGGGCTATTGCCTTTGATAAGGTGTTGCGCCCTGTATCCTCGGGATTTGTTTGTTCTTTAGGCTATGGGTGGCCATAGCGTCAGTGTCTGTCTGAGAGACAGGATGAGGGATAGAGTTCTCCCGTGAGGTAGAAGAAGGGGGGCTGCCGTGGAGGTGCACCATCGAGTGATGGGAATTGACCTCATGGTTAGCCGACTGGCGTGCGGCGTCGATATGATCGATCTTCTCTATCAATGTGTGCACCATATGCTCAAACTTGTTTATGCGCTCTTCCTGCGCATCACCGGGCTCGCTTACGACCATTACGCTAATCGTTTCACTATGGAAGTCGACGTTAGTGGCAACAGAGGGCTTGCAAACTTGACGGGTCATACGTGGTAGGTCACTCAACAGAAGGGGCAGCATGCCCTAACCCAAATCGACTCGTGCATGTTGATCTATTTGGATCGGTTCTCGACGATCTTGGGACCGTGGCTATTGAGCGGTTGGGTCTTTTTCTACAACAGTAACCACAGAACAGGGCTCACGAAGTTCTTCTTCAGGCTTCATTGTCTGAAGGGGGTAGAAGGGATTCAGGTGAAGAGGGCCATCAGAATTGGTTGTTTTGACTGCCTAGGTCACCTCCCTAGTCAAAATTTGCTGACCTCTATCGCGTTTAGCCTTAAGGTTTTGATGGACCTCGCACCAAAACTGCAATCTAGGTCGTGGCTGGTGAACTCTTCTTGCACAAGAGAGAGTTGTCTCCATCAGGTGCGGCAATGGATGAGGGTCAGGAACCGGAGTCATCTTGGGCCGGAGAGGATGAAGGACTCAACCTTCCATCTGGTCGATGCCCCGAGGTCTCTTGTGGGCTTGAGAGACACTACCAAAGTGACGGGGCTGGTTCAGGATGATTCTCTTAGGGAAAACCTTCGAGTGCCAAAGCTGAGGGTACTTGCTCGATGAAGAAGGAGTGGGTCGGAGCAGGGCTCACTCATAAAGAGGCCTGAGTCGAGGGCAAGAGGGCGTCTGTGATGGCGACGCATGTGCGCCCCTTGAAGAACTGGTTTGGCAAGTGTATGCAAGAGAAAAGGTGTAGGCCTGTCCCGTACAGGGTGCACTTGTATGTGCAGAGTAGGAGGATGAGAAGGTCCTCTCCTGCATGCCGGGGTTGGCGTGGAAATGGTGTTGTCTCGAGCAGTGAGATGCATATGAGTAGCGTGCGCAAGACTTGGCGTTGGAAGGTTCAATCTTGAACATGAACTCGAGATAACAGAGGGGTTGCCCAGAGGTGTTACTCAAGTGGGTAACCCACGAGCCTTGTGGTGTGTGTGAGCGACGGTGACCGTGGGGTTTCCGCCTTGACGTGTTGAGCCTCTAGGGATAGAGACCAATGGTGCAGAAATGTGGGGGGTAGCCCTATCACGACCCACAGAAGCAACATCAATTTGTTGCCTTTTGCAGAAAGGGACTGGGCAGCCTTCTTGCGTACCTCAGAAACATGGTCGATAAGGGACTTGCCAATGGCTAGGTGCATGCTATGCGGGGCAACAGAAGTGCTACCAGTGTAGGACACCTTGGTGGAGTTTCCACCAGATCGAGGAGATGAGGAGTGGGGGATTTTTAGGTCCCACCTGACACCGGTCCAAGTTAAGACCAGGGAGCAAGACACTGGGTCTTTGCTCAAGAGGATGGTTGGAAACGAAGTTGAAGGAACTAGTTCCCTAGGGACATTCTCGAATACAGGGATATGAAAATCCTTGATCTAATAAATCGGTAACAGAACCCACAAGCCATAATAAAATGTGAAAAGATAATGAAAGCAAATAATAAAGAAAGAAACTAGCGAAACAAGAATGATCCGACTAAGGGGTAATAAGTCCTCAGTGGAGTTGCTAAGCTGGTTAGGTGTCTCGATCTCGCCCTTCGGATCCTTTGGGGATCGGGCAGTGCACGTCTCGGGTTTCAAGGGAAGACCTGAGATGTTTTTTCGATCGCTCTCTCGGGAACCTCTTTCAAGACCGAGGGCAGTTGTTACCAACCGATGAGCGAGGAACTTAATGGTGAGTTTGGGACTTATTAGGGCTGACTAGCGTGGGCGCCATCTTAGATCACGAATAAAGCCCCCCAGTAATAAAACTGGATCGAAATCGTCTCCCTTGGCCTGTATTCTTCTCGTTTTCTATAATCACACACATATATGGCAAAGGTTATAAGATAGGTGGGTTAGACCTCACCCTTTTCCTCTTTGATGAACATACACAAGCATATGGTTTCAAAAGAAGAAGAGAAGAAAGACGGGGGAGAGAAGAATTCGATTAAGTGAGAGAATCAGAGCGGTGACTAGGCCGGTAGATAATTGGCCTGACGTGGTAGCAAAACAAGCTCAGTAACTAAGATCGACTCACAAGATTACTGCTAGACATCCTTAACAATACCGACTAGCTTGGCAATATGCAGCCCAAGTAATCCTGGCACAACAACATTATGGTTAGATGACAGGACTACCAAGAGAGGCTAACCTCAATCCCTCTTAGTTGAACGAAGGAGTGAAAAAATTAAAGCTATGAGGAAAGAATAAGAAGAGAGGAAGGGAAAGAAAGAAGGAGGGAGAAAAAAGGAAGAGAAGAGTATGAAAGACAAGAGGATAAAGGAGAGAGACGGAAGGAAGGCATAATCAGGGTTAAGCATTACCGATTGTATTAGAAGGAAGAGAGAGAAACACAGTCGACGTTAGGCTTCACCGACTGTGTTGTATAGAGGAGAAGATTGTGACAAAAGAGGAGAGAGAAATCCAGTCGATGTTAGGCTTCATCGACTGATAGAAGAGGAGAGAGAAAACCAGCCGGTACTAAGCTTCACCGACAGATAGAAGAGGAGAGAGAAAACCAACTGGTACTAGGCTTCACTGACTGACAGAAGAGGAGAGAAACCAGTTGGTGCTAAGCTTCACTGACTGACAAAAGAGGAGAGAAAAAAATTAGTGGAAGCTAGGCTTCACTGACTGATATAAGAGAATAGAGAAAACCAGTTGGTGCTAGGCTTCACCGATTGATAGAAGAGAAGAGAGAAAACCAGCCGACACTAGGATTCATCGACTGATAGAAGAGGAGAGAAAACCAGTTGGTGGTAGACTTCACTGATTGACAGAAGAGGAGAGAGAAAATCAGTCAAAGCTAGGCTTCACTGATTGACAGAAGAGAATAGGGAAAACAAGTCAGTGCTAGGCTTCATTGATTGATAGAAGAGAAGAGACAAAACTAACCGGCACTAGCCTTCGTCGATTGTCAAAAGAGGAGAGAAAACCAGTCAATGATAGGTTTCACCGACTGACAAAAGAAGAGAGAGAAATCCAACTAATGCTAGGATTTACCAACTATGACTGACGAGAAGAGAGAGAAATCCAACTGGCATTAGACTTCCCTGACTATGATTGACGAGAAGAGAGAGAAATCCAACCGACGTTAGGCTTCGCTGATAGTGAAATGAGAAGAGAGAGAAATCCAACCGGTGTTAGGCTTTACCGATTGTGATAGAAGAGAAGAGAGAGAAATCTCACCTACATTAAGCTTCATCAACTGTGACAGAAGAGAAGAGAGAGAAATCCAACCTATGCTAGGCTTCACTGACTGTGAAGAGGAGAGAGAAAACCCCCACCCAATGCTGAGAATAAAGGAAGAGCAGAGAGAAAACCCCACCCAACACTGGTAATGAAAGACGAGGAGAGGAGAAAAATTCAACCGATGTTAGGCTTCACCGACTGTGACAGAAGATAGGAGAATGGATGGAGATAGAGATGAGAGAGGGGAGAGAAAGAGATAGAGATGATAAGAAGAGAGAGAGACAGAGATAGAGATGAGAAGAAGAGAGAGAGAGAGATGAGAAATATGGGAGGAGAGAGAAAGAGATAAAGATGAGAAAGAAGGGAGGAGAGAGAAATAGATAAAGATGAGAAAGAAGGGAGGAGGCAGAAAGAGGGGAGGAGAGAGAAAGAAGGGAGGAGAGAAATAGAGGAGTAGAGAGAAAGTTACATAGCTAAAGGGTACTTACCCTTTTCTTCTCTCTCTTTTATCTCTCTTCAATACGTAACCTCAAACTCAAGCAAATATCAAAATGTTATTGATTGATCCAAGAAGAATGAATATGTCCTTTGTACAATGAGGTAGTGCTTGTTTATATAGAATTGGACTAAAACATGGGTGTACGCTCGAAAACTACCTAGAATTGAAGATAATTACAATTTAATTGAATTTAAAGAAATTCTAAAATATTTATTGACCTACATTCTACCAGGGAACAAGATGCTAAAAGATACATTCAAACAGCTATCTCTCGAGGAATCCCTAAAGCATGTCAATTCAAAGGATATCCAAAGACAAAGACCTAGCCAAGAGTAGGAGGATCCACCTGTCTCCTTTGTCTAGTCTCTTGGCGCCAGTTGCCATTTTCTCCTTTTCAAGGGTGATCAAAATTCCAGTATCTTGGCTGGTAAATCTCCACCAGTTTGCATAGGCCTCGGTCACCCGGACCCTTTTGCCGAAGTGAGGTAGCACATACTTGTTAATCTCTGTCATCTCCAAACATGTGGACCAAGCGGTTCATATGTGTCTTGGCAACCAACACTCTCGAAGAGACCCAATCTCTTCCATCTTCCCCATGTTTCCTATAACCCGGTGCTTTTCAAAAAACACGGAGAAAGGGCAGCTCTGATCAAGCCCATGCTGACGGGCGAAGCGATGAGGGAAATACCCTTCCAATCTGGCACTATGCGGGGTGCGATAGGGTAAAATTCCCCCTTTAGCACTAGAGATGAGCATGAGCTCCCTGATGGTCATAGGAGGGTCGTCTAGTTCCTTCCCCAGTTCATCAATAAAAACATAATCGGTGAAGCTTCCAACCGGGAATGGGACCCACCGCCTATTTAAGGAGTCATGCCCGAACAAGCTCCGAGATTCCCCTGGGCTATGAAAGAGAGCCTTTTGACCAGTAATCCTCATCAAGAAGGGGCACAGTTTACTCCCCGTGCCCTAGCTCCTGACATAGGTGGCAGGGAAATAGTCCCCTATCCATCCATATACATAATGGATGGGGAATGGAGTCTTAAAGTCCCCAAGGAATGCTTCTCCTCCAACAATGCCATTCCCTCCCTCTTTGCTTTTGTAAGCCTTTCCGCAAGAGATGGCCCCCAATCCAAGGTATATCTTGCACAAAACTGGTTGAGCAAGGGCACATTCATGCCCTCTTGCCATGTCGCAGGCTACATAGAAGGTACCTGGACGAATGCCATCTACCCCTCTAGGGAGCATGAACTTGCATAAAAATAAGGCCAAATATGTGGTCAAGAAGTTGCAATCGTCACTGGTCTCAAATTCATAGACGGGAGGCGTCTTCTTTACAACTGCCGTCCCTTTCCCTCTTGGAGTACCTCGACCACCTTCAGGGTAGTCCCCACAAAAGAATTTCTCCCATTTGATAAAGGTTACCCGATCATTAGTAGACTTGGCATGGAGTAATTAGTAAACCTCAAAAATCTTTTGAAGACTAGTAAGTGCCTCCTCTTCCCCCAAGCTAGCACCGCCAAAGATGACTGAGTTCTGGGGCACGAACACATCGTACATGGCCCCGATTAGTAGAAGGCCCCCAATGAAATGAAGGTCTAATAAGGAGATTCCTGCTTCCCCATGCTCAAGAAGCCAGGTGTTGCTAACATGGCACCATGTCTCCTGTAGTACCTTGACAGTATTGGAGCACCGATCATAGTAGCAGGCGGAACACTGAACCGCTGCTAGCAGAGAAGCACATTTAAGAATGCTTCTATGCTACACCAACACCCTAGTGGTCCAGGAAGAGTATCCTTTAAATATTGGTGCTCCCTCTATACTCGAAGACCCTTGTCTGACCACATTAGTCCCTTTGTTTGCACCAGTCACTTTCCTAGGGTGGACAACTTCTCCCCAGAAGCTATGTTCGTGTGCATACAATGAAGGAGCACCACCCCTTCTTCAATGCTGACATTGCCATCATTGTCCTCTCCGACATCAAAACGAACTGGGTCAATGGTAAAAGTGACACTGAGAGGCCACTCTGGGTTGCATATTGGCTCTATCAGCCAAATGGGTTCCCCCCTTAATAGAGCCTCACCAATGAATTCATTGGTGCTGACCTCTCCTTCCCTTGAAAGGTTCTCTATCTCAAGAATTTTACAAGAAGACCCAGTCATTATAAAAACATTCAAGGATTCACTGTCGAATGAAAATTACTAAGTCATTCCGACACTGTGTCTTCAGAGGACCAGCGCCTGCTCTGTATCCTCAGTTGGCGCTAACTGTGTTTTCAGAGGCCTAGCACCGGCCGTATATTCAGAAGCCTACCACTGGCTACAGCTTAGCACTGGTTGTGTCTCCAAGGCCCAACGCCAAGTTTATCTTCAAGAGGTCCAGCGCCAGTTGTGCAATCAATGCTTAGCGCCGATTGCGTATCCTATGGCAGTGCCAGTTGTGTTTTCAAAAGGACAATTGCCACTCAGGTTCGAATCTCCCACACATGCTATAGATTTTGCACGCGTCACCTCGAGCTTTGTCATGTCACCAGAGTTCCCTATTTCCACGGTGAACTCCCTTTTTCTGCTGTAAACTCCTGCAACTCTGGCAAATCCTGGCCTTCTCTGCTGGCGTTTTCTCTTCCTTAGCTAGAACCTGCCCTTGTTTTCCAGTAAACTTATGTTAAATCTTGCCAGATCCCCTGTGTGCTCACCGATGTTCTCACCGAAAACCTCACCCTCACTATTAAAAGCAATATTTACCTTAAGTCTTTTTATCTTTTGTGAAACAGTGAAAATGGGGGTTTACCCCTTTATATAGGAGAAACTTCCCTCAAATATCCCCCACAAACCAGGAATGCCAACCACGTCCAAGAAAGCCAAACGACAATGGGCCGGATCGAGTCAATCTTTGTTTCGAGTCCCAAGAAAAATTTTATCGCCGCCCGTGAAATCTCATGCAACAGATACCAAGACTGAGTCAGGCTTGGGTTACGGCTCGAACAATAACCCATACCCAGCGCTGGCTATGTTGTCGAAACTTCTCAGCGTCGACTGTGTTTTTAACAACTCAGCGCAAGATGCGTTTTCAAAAGCTCAGCGTCGGCTGAGTGTTCAAGATATAATGATTGGTTGTGCTCAATGCCAACCGAGTTCTAAGGCCCAACGCCGGCTAAGTGTTCAAGAAATAGTGTTTGCAATATTCAAAGCCGACTGCATTCGCAAGAATTCACTTCCACGTATGACCGTTGCCACATGCTGCCTGCTAAAGCCATGGGTGTTTTACTACTGTTATCCCCAGCGAAGTTACACCTTGATTGTGACTTATTATCCTCAGTGGAGTGGTACCCAGGTCATTCAACCCAGGCTATGACTTCTCATCCCCAGTAGGAGTCATATCCGTACTGTAGTCCCTTATCCCCAATGGAGTCAGGGTCATTCTTATTACTGCGACCGCAGTGGGTTTAATTCACATCTAGCGGTCCTATCCTTAAGGAGTTGGGTTATCTTCAATGAATTTATTCTCTATTGAGTACCATTTTTCACCAATAAGGGAACCACATTTGTCTCCTTATCCCCAATGAAGCCAGCCTGCCCATTTGAACACCTTGCCAGTCTTACCCATTTTATCCCCAGGGATTCAGATTGCTGTCTACAAGACCTGTTCCCATCGAGCTTCATCTACATGGCAACCCACATCGTGGTCCGTGCAGCATGACCTTAAATTGCACGTCTTTGATCTAGATGCACGACCTTAAATTAAATAGTCCAAACTATACGACCATAAACAGTAGCAGAGGTCTAGCTGCATGACTCTAAACTGCACGGTCCAAGCTATATGACTTTAAACCGTAATACACATCCTAACCGCATGACGTTAAAAGGCTCAGCACCCTGGTCCGAACTATATGACCTTAAACTATAGCAGAGGTCTAATGGCATGACCTTAAATTGCATGGTCCTAGTTGCATGACTCTAAAACTGCATAACCATGGTCCAAGCAATATAACCTTAAACCATAGTGCACGTTCTGGCTGCATGACGTTAAACTATTTTGCACAAGTACGGGAGGCATGACCTTAAACTTGACCCCACATACACGCACATGCCTTTTATGTGCATTTTCACACGCGTCTTCCCTAACCGACCCGTTCATGTGTGCGCACCACCTTCATTTCATCATGCTTCATCATTCCCCAGTGAGTCTCACCTGTGCTCACAAAACGGTGAACCATCCCACCACCCATATTCGCTGTCAGTTAGTGGGACCACTTTCCACCTTCCATCCTTACATTATCCATCTTTCATAGGTAGCCTCATGCTATCTCCCTAAACGTGAGTCAAAACCACTACGATTCTCACTCCATGGCCTCCATAGACTGCCATCCATCTCCACCACGGTCCAGCTATATGACCTTAAATTGTAGTGCACATCTTGGTCGCATGACGTTAAAAGGCTTCGCACAGGTCCCGGAGGCATGACCATAAACACACATTCACAAAAGACAAAAAGAAAAAAACTATGAATGAATAATGGGCTTGGTGTACACCTGGATAAGGGAACATCATGAGTAAAAATGATGGATGGGCATGATCACGAAACCATGAGTAAAAGAGTTCCGTGAATAAAAACCCAGGCACGATGAAAATTGCGAACAGGGCACTGTGAGTAGAAATGGAAAAAAAAAAGGGGTGGACATGGCCGAAAGGTTATGAGTAAAAGAGCCCCAAATAAAAAGGAAGTTGATGGATATAGTCTCTATGACGCCGCTTCTCTAATTCAAGTGAAAATCCACAAAGGACGCTTGAACCAATAAACAGGTTGATGTAGCACTCGTCTCTACAGGTGGCTTCAGCCCGCACTCAAAGAGAAAAATCCTTGGTGTCACAATACCAGGATCCTAAAAAAAAAAACCAGCTTCAAGAAAAAGATTCTGACAGCTTGAGTTCATTGGCAAAAAGGACTCGAAGGATAGAAGATTCGCCAAGAAGGCAAGACAAGTCTTATGAGGAAGAGCACTAAATGCACTCCAAGATGTCGGAGATGCCCTAAGAAGGCTAAGTCAGCCATGACTTTGGACCAATTATGCAAAATTGCTAACAGTGGGTAGGGGTTATACCCCCAAAGCCGATCACCTCGATAAACTGAGGTACCCTGCCCTTCAAGGAATATCAGGTTGACGACGTAGATGAATGCCGATAAAAGGCCCTTCAGCAGACCATCCAGCACAAACAAACAAGAAAGTCATTCCGAAAAATCAAAGACGCCCCAAGAAAGCTAAGTCAACCATGATTTTGGACCTGTTACGTGAAACTGCTAACAGTTGGTAAGGGTTATACCCAAGGCCTATCACCTCGAAAAACTGAGGTACCCTGCCCACTAAGGAACATCTGGTGCGCAATGTAGACGAATGTCAACCAAAGGCTCTTTTATTGTCCATCCAACATAAAGAAACCTAGACCAAATGGGAATAGTGCTCTAAAGCATGGCACTTGACCACTAGACAGGTTGATTCTGACTAACGAGGTCCGTACAAAATCCTCAGCTTCAGAATCACAAATAGACCACGTGAGGGTGAGGACTTTGATAAGATCCCTCAAAATAGTCTCTTCTCCTCCTAAAGTCTCCATGGATGGACCTGTACATTGCATCCAAAAATCTAAGAATCTTAATTGCAGTATTGCGTGAATCTTCTTGACCTTCACGTGGTCCTGTGGCTGGGAGGAAAAAAGTAACAAACTTGAAGATAACTTTTTGAATGTTTTCCTTCTCCCTTCTCTCGAAGCAAAAAATTCAGTGGGGCAAGCTATTTAAACACATTTCGCAACACCTTGGTCCCTGATGAGGAATAAAGAGGAAGCAGGTCAATAACGCCACAACATAAAATGGAATTCTCGACAGTCTCAAAATTACCCCAAAATGGGTAGAAATCTTCCAAGGCACTTCATAAGCCACCTGTCAAGTTTCATCATACTCACACATATCTAAGGAAGTGCAAACAAATAAACAATTTGAGATAAATCAGCCTCTAGCACCCTGAAATGGACCCCGTAACTAGAAATATATTTTAGATGCGTCAAACAGCTATGGGACCACCAACATTGGACCTGACACTGTTGAAAACTCTTATGGATCAAGTTTCGGCTTAATCGAGCACTCCAAGACAAAGCTATGGATAAAATACTGAAAGGGGTAGGCCGTACACTATTCTCTTGTGGCCACCAAGGACTAAAACACCATTAAAGGTGGCAGTTTTCACAGTTATGAGAGTGACTTTTGGGGCCCATATCTCACTTGTTCTGAGTTAGATCATGATTAAATTTTGTAAGTGTGTTCACCTCATCAAGACAAGCAATTTGATATGTGGTACGCTCTGTGACGACACTCGAACAAGGACACAAGCTAGAGATAAGTTGCCAATCCGTGAAGAAAATTGTAGAAAAATCAGCAGCGACATGCCTCGCTTAAGCGGCCAAATCACCACGCTCGCACATCGGATTGATATGAGACTAGTTCCACAATGTGCATAAGGTCGAGGGCTATCTCTTGTCTGAACTCTGTTCATGATGAATGGCCGGATTTCTTACACAAAGCTAATAAAGTGAAAACAAATTCCGGCACTGGAATTTCAAATTCCAGCCAAAACTCTAAAGTTACGAAATCTTCGTCCGGGCACAAAATCAAGATGTGTTTATTGCCATGCAATTATGACAGCATGCTCAATGAAATACATAAAATAAATCATGAGAAAACATCAAGAAACAAGAGTACTATTGATCCGAAGTTTTCAAGATTTAGTCAAATTTCAAGTGGCATGATCGTGGCTTTAAAACATGATCCATGGCTCGAAGTTAGTATCAAATCGATCGCCACGCCAAGCCCTACAAGAAAACAATCATCTTTTGATCAAACGGGCATAGCATCTTTGGATCAGCTATAGAAGATCATGAAAGTTCTCGGGTAGCGACAGGGACTATTATGAAATTCTATCTATTTTTAGGTAGGGGTAAAATAATCACTTTGCACCCATTTTTAGAATTCATTTTAATTCAATTAATTGTAATTATCATCAATTTAAGTATTTTTTGGGCATACACCAACGTTTGGGCCCAATTCTATATAAAAATGTTAGACCTAATTGTATAAAAACCTTCGATCATTCAATAAAGCTTTCAATTCTTGCTTAAGTTCATGAGTGCATCTTGGAGAGAGAGAGGAGAAAGAAGAAAAGGGCTGGTACTCAATGGTAAGGTAACTTTCTCTTTCCTCCTCTTTTCCCTCTCATCTCTATCTCTTTCTCTCTCTTCCTCCTCTAGTTTATTACATTCATCTTTCCTTTCACTTCTCTCTTTTCTCCATTAACGCATGACAGTCCTGCTTCAGAGACATGAACAATGAGTGAGACCATTGCAAGAGTGGCGGGCTAGGCCTCTGTTAAAATGCCCTCTTCTCTCTTTTGTCGTAGATGGCATAAACTTATCGTTGCCTATGTTTTCTCTCTCTTTCCACTCTTCTGTCACAACCGACAGAAGCACATCGCCGCTTGTGCTTTCCCTCTCTTTACTCTCTTCTGTCATAGCCTGCAGAAGCACATTGCCGCTTGTGCCTTCTCTCTCTTCTCCTTGCTATCACAACCAGTGGAAACACATCCCCGCTTGTGTCTTCTCACTCTCCTTATTTATGTCACAACCAGTGGAAACCTATCACTGCTTATGCTCTCTCTCTCTGTTTCTTTTATCCCAGATGGCAGAAGCATATCTCTGCTTGTGTTCTTTATCTCTCCTCTTTCTTTTGTCACAGATGGCAGAAGCCTATCGCCGCTTGTGTTCTTTCAACTTCCTCAGTCTTCTATCATAGCTTATGAAAGGCTATCGCTGTTTGTGCTTTCTCTCTCTTTCTCTCCTGTCACAGACAGTGGAAGCTCATCACCTTCTGAGTTTCTCTCTCCCCATCTCATTGTCATATGTGTCTTCCTTCCTCTTCCTCCTCTCTCTTACTTCTTCTCCTTGCTTTTCCCTCTCTTCTTCCTCTTCCACTTTCTTTCCCCTCTATCTCTCATGCTCTTCTTCTTCTTTCTTTCTCTTTCCCCCTTTCCTTCTATTCTTCTCTTCTTCTTCTCTCATTGTTTCCTCTATCACCTCGCTCTCTCTTTTCTTTTCCTTTCCTTTCTTATTTCTCTTCTCCATTTTCTCTTCTCTCTCTCTCTTTCTGTTCTCTTTTCTTTCTTTTACTCTTTCGTTTGATCAAGAAGAGTTGAGATTAGCATTCCATGGTAATTCTGTCATCTAGCAGTAATACCGTTGTGCAAGTCAGAGTTACTGTGCCCACTTTACTATCCCGACAGACAAGCTATCGTGTAAAGCTGATCAGTATTGGTACTGTCGTCTAGTAGGAATTTTGTTGAGTCGGTGTGAGCTATTGAGCCCATTTTACTACCACGTCGGGTCAATTACCTACTAGTCTAGTCACTGTGTTGGTCTCACTGCCTGGTCAAATCCTTCTCATTCCAATCTTAATTCTCTCATTCTTCTCTTCTTCTTTTTAAATGTGCACGCCTGTGTTCCTTCACTCAAAGACAAGGTAGGGTCCCTTGACCCACTTGTCTTGTAACATTTTCCATGTATGTGTGATTGCAGAAATACGAGAATACATGTCAAGGGAGGAGATTTCAAACCAGTTCTAGGACTGAGGGCTTTCTTCGTGATCTAAGAGGGCACCCATGTGAGCTAGCCCGAGTAAGTCCCTAACCCACCTTAAATTCCTCTCTCTCATCGGTTGGTCTACCTGCCCTTGTTCTTGAATAAGGTTCTTGAGAGAGCGATCTCACGTCCTGGGTTCTCTTGAAACCCGAGATACGTGCCACAAGATCATTTAGATTCGGAGGGCCAGATCAATGCACCTAACCACCTGTGCCTGGGAAGCCTCTACTTTTATACGTGACCGCTCTTGATGAGTCACTTGACGCACTCGTTGCCCCGGGTTACCATTGCCCCAGTTGTTTACTGAGCTTGAAGACGGTTGTCGTGACCTGCCATGATGGCATGATAAACTTTATATGCAGACTAATTTAGAGATCAGCTCTGACATAGAAGTCGGATTGGAGGCCTCGACATGTAGGGAAATCTCAAGTTGCATGTTTCGCACACGGGTTTGGACTGCTTCCTTCTTAGGCATATAATTGGGATGGCGAGGGGCCAAATTTCTCCATCTTGATATGAACTGGTCCATGGGCTCATCGGGGTCTTGAGTCATGGTGAGAAATTAAATTGTTTGGACCTCTCAATCGACCTCATGGAAGCGCTGATAGAATAGTTTCTCCATTTTCTCCCATGTATGTATTGAGTTTGGAGGGAGTCGATCATATCATGAAAAAGTTGGGCCGTCAAGGGTCTCAACAAACTGACGGAGAAGAAGTCCTCGGTCACTGTTTCTAGACATGCTGCTTGGAATTGGGCAATATGCTGGTTTGGGGACATGGTTTCATTGAATAGAGGAAACTTCCCTTTCTTGCAATCTAAGGGAAATGGGACTTGGTCAATATATGAAGGGTACGGCCTTTGATTAGGCTTCGCACCCTGTAACCCCAGGATTTGTCTGTTCTTTAGGTTATGTGTAACCATAGCATCGATGTCTGCCTGTGAGATGGGGTGAGGGATAGAATTGTCCTGTGAGGCAAGAGGAAGGGGCTGCCTTGGAGGTGCACCATCAGATTGATGGGAATTGACCTCATGATTAGTTTATTGTTGTGTGGCGTCTATATGATCGATCTTTTCCATCATCGCGCGCACCATATCCTCGCACTTGTTCATGCACTCTTCCTGTGATTCGCCAAGATCATTTAACCATTACGCTAACTGTTTCTCTAGGGAGATCAGAGTTAGTTGCAGTTGAGGGCTTGCGAACTTGACGGGTCGTGCATGGTAGATCGGTCACCAAGGGGACCAGCATGCCTCGATTGGACTCGACTGTTGTATGTCGATTGCGTGAGGACCGGTTCTCGTTGGTGTTGGGACCTTGGATGCTTCGTGGCTAGGTCATCTTCTACTACACTAACCACAATGCAGGGCTCGTGGAGTTCTTCTTAAGGCTTCGTCATTTGAAAAGGGTAGAAGGGATTCAAGCAAAGAGGGTTCTCAGAGCTGGTAACCCTGACCGCCTTGGTCACTTCCTTGGTCAGAATTTGCAGACCTCTATCATGCTTAGCTTTGAGGATTTGATGCACCTCGTGCCAAAACTATGATTTAGACTGTGGCTGGTCAGCTCTTCTTACGCAAGAGAGAGTTATCTCCATCAGCTGCGGCAAAGGATGAGGGTCAGAGACTGAGGTCATCTTGGGCCGAGGAGGATGAAGGACTTGATCTTCCATCAGGTCTTTTCCTCGAGCTCTCTTGTGGGCTCTAGAGACACTACCAAAATGATGGGGCAGGTTCAGGATGGTACTCTTGCGGAAGGTCTTCGAATGCCAAGGCTGTAGATGCTTGCTCGAAGAAGGAGTAGGCAAGAGCATGGTTGACTCATGAGGAGGCTTGATGTGAAGGTGAGGGGTAGTGTGCGATGGCGACGCCTGTGCGTCCCTTGAAGAAGGATCTCGGGGGACTGGGGGTCAGCTAGGGCTTGATCAAGTGGTCTGGCCTAAGGACGCCGAGAACTGCGAGGTGTCTGTAAGAGAATAGGTGAAGACCTGCCCCTTACAGGGTGCGCTTGTATGTGGAAAGTAGGAGGACGAGGAGGTCATCTCCTGTGTACTCAAGTTGGCACAACAATGGCGTAGTCCTGAGTGGTTGGATGCATATGAGCAGCGTGTATAGGATCTGGCCTTGGAAGGTCTGATCTTGAGCGCTGACTCAAGGTAACAGAAGGATTGCCTCGAGGTGTGACTCGAGTGGGTGACCAACAAGCCATATGGTGTGTGTAAGAAGTGGAGGCCACAGGGCCTCCGCCTCTACATGTCGAACCTCTAGGGATAGGGACTCGTGGTGGTGTAGGAATGAAGAGCAGAAGGAAGAAATTGGTCTGCTAAATGAAGATCAACCTCATTCTCCTAAGTAAGCAAGTCCACAAAAATTCATGACCAGTTCCTTGTTTTCATCAACCATGTCCCTTCAAATGCTCAGGGTTATTTATGAACAAGGAAAGTGTCTTGGGAAGATCTAACTAAGTAACAACAGAGGGAGTTCTCTGGACTTCCACTATAAGCCAACATTCCTATGAAGTTGCATACACAATCTCTGAATAGGAGTCTAATTCCTACAAGCAAGAGGGAAGTCAACCTTTGTTTCCTCGCCGGGTTTACATTGAAATCTTCTATTGTAGAACTGATTCGAGTGGGCTTGGTGGTCTTAAGAATGGTTCGGGAGGGAAGAGAGATGGAGAAGGGGCTTTTTCTCTTTCCTCCCACCCAACTATCAGATGGGGTAGTTCTCGATCGCTTGATTTAGTAGCCTCACCATGTTCTTATTAATGATATGATTGCTTCCTCCTATGGCGCTCTTCATGCTGGGGGAGTACTCTGTTGAAGTAAGTTAAGTGTCTGTTATCTATGTTTGATCAGTGAGATTGGACTGTGCAAGCTAGATGTAAGCTGTAAGGAAAGCTAAGCTGAGGCAACTTTGCCATATCCTTCTTGGGGTTGAGGCCTATTCAAAACTCAAAACTCAAGCTCCTAAGTTCCGAAACCTTCCAAACCTTATGATAGGGCCCTCCCACATAGCGTCATGTGAGAAAGTTTCCCTCATGGTAATACTTTGCTATCAGTTACCCAGGAGTATTTAGCTTTATAAGGTGGTCATTGCTTATTCACATGGGATTCCACGTGCCCCATGCTACTCGGGTCAGAGCATAAGCCATTGATGCTTTCGACTACTGGACTCTCGCCATCTGGGGTGCAGCACTCTAGAGCTTACCTGGCGTACGGATTGAAAAGCCCTTTCGATCGGGTAACTGTTGAGGTGAGCCTCTTGCGCTTAGCCTTTGGGATGTTCTATTCACTTACCAGTTTCATCGTATTCAATAGAAGAATCAGATCTTGACTTTTCAATAGAGGAATCCAGATCTAAACTTGCTCATAGATCAAGGCATCATGTTTCCCCTCGAGATCTGACCTTTATCATATGTAAAGAAGTTGAATTGTGCCATCAATTTCCAATGTTAGGCTTGCTGAAGCGTTCGAAAAGACTGAATAGAAAGCAGGGCATGTCATGGGTTGTAGGGAAGAGGTAACACGTGTACATGAAAGCCAGCGGGAGCAGAGCAAAGGGATGGAGCAGGGAGGACAATAGTCACTTGGGAAATAAGCACAGAGAGAGCAAAATGAGTTAGCCCTACCTAACACAAGAAAGTCACCGAAGGATCGAGTCACTTTAGTTGCTCATGCTCATAGAGATACAGAATCGAAAGTCTCGACCTATACTATGAAATAGGAGATTTAGCACTTAGGTGAAGTAGTAAAGCTTCCATGAGGGAGCGGTAGCTACCGCAGGTTTGAAGAGAGCTCGCACGTCTCCCGTACTTGCCTTGCCCCTCCCTTGTGGAGTTGCTCCTCTTTCTTTCTGGACGAGACATAAGAAGGTGATACGAGTTATCCCCCGATTGAGCTATGGTTTCGTAGCCCATGCCAGATCTGAGTGCCTGATTCAACTATTGATGTCTTCACCATACCGATGAGCCCTATGCTCTACTATACTAGACCAGATTAATTTGGTGGTAGGACCTCCATAGTAGCCCCTGTGCAAGATACGAGAAGAGGCGTAACCCTCGTTCTGAAAGAAAGAGAAAATTCTACTTCACTGAATGAAATCGGACCTTTCAAACAAATTCTTTTCATTATGAGGCCTAAATTTGGATTCGATGAAGGGATACAAATTCAATGAAATTCGCTTACTCGCTTTTGATTGAAATTCAATGCTAATTCTTGGATAATAGGGATTTCTCAATTCTTTACTCAAGTTAATTAGTTTATTTCTTACCTCAGGAATACGACCAACAAGTGACTTGCCGATGGCTGAGTGCATGTTGTGTGTGGCAACATAAGTGCTGTCAATGCAGGGCGCCATAGTGGAGGCTCCACTAGAGCGAGGAGATGGGGAGTGAGGGACCTTCAAGTCCTTCCTCACACCGATCCAAGTTAAAACCTGGAAACTAGATAAGGGGTCTATGCTCAAAAGAATGGTGGGGAATGAAGTTGGACGAACTTGTTCTCTAGGGACACTCACGAATGCGAGGATGAGAAAATCCCCAATCCAGATGAATGGGTTACAGAACCTGGAAGCCATAAGTGATGTGTGAAAACAAAAAAACAGAAAGGAGAAACTTGCCAAACAAGTACGAATAAGGGGTAGTAAGTCCCCAGTGGAGTCACGAAGCTGGTTAGGTGCCTCGATCTTGCCCTCAGGATCTGGATGACAAGACAGCACGGGTCTCGGGTTTCAAGGGAGACCTGAGACCTTTTGAGATTTCTCTCTCCGGAACCTCATTCGAGAATAAGTGCAAGTATTACCAATCGATGAGAGAGGAATTTAAGGTGGTTTAGGACTTACTTCGGCTGGCTCGTGTTGGCACCCTTTTAGATCACTAAGATAGCCCGCAGTAATAAAACTAGTTCGGAATTGCCTCCCTTAGCTTGTATATTTGCTGCAATCACACACATATGGCAAATATTATAAGACAGGTAGGTCAACAAACCTTACCTTGCCTCTTTGGTGAACGTACACAAGCATGCACATTCAAAAGAAGAAGAGAAGAATGAAAGAAGAAGGATGGGGGAGAGAAGAATTTGACCAGGCGGGGAGATCAGCACAGTGACTAAACTGTGAGTGATTGGGCTAACGTGGTAGTAAAACGTGCTCGATAACTTAGATCGGCTCAACAAGATTACTACTAGACGTCAATACTGACACTGACTAGCTAGACACGATGATTAGTCTATCGTGGCAATAAAGTAGGCACAATAATTCTAGCACAACAACATTACGGCTAGACAATAGGACTACCATAAGAGGCTAATCTCAACCCTTCTTAGTCAAACAAAAGAATAACAAAAGGCATGGAAATCATAAATAGAGAATAAGAAGTAAGGGAGTAAGAGGAGAAAAGAAAGAAAGAGAGGAAGAGAAAGAAAGAGAGGAAGAGAAAGAAAGAAAGAGAATATTGTAAGAGAAGAGAGAAGGAAGGAGAGAAAGGCAAGAAGGACACAGTCGGTGCTAGGTGTCGTCGGCTATGTTGGAAGAAGAAGAGAGAGAATACACAGTCGGTGTTAGGCATCGCCGGCTGTGTTAGAAGAAGAAGCGAGAGAGGACACAGTCGACATTAGGTAACGACGATTGTATTAGAAGAAGAAGAGAGAGAGGACACAATCGATGATAGGTATCACCGGCTATGTTAAAAGAAGACGAGAGAGGACACAGTCAGTGCTAGGTATCACCAGTTGTGTAGAGAGAGAGGAAGAAAGAAGGACACAATCGGTGCCAGGCATCACCGACTGTGTTTTAAGAAGAGAGGAGAAAGAAAGACACAGTCGGCACTAAGCATTGCCAGCTGTGTTTAAAGAAGAGAGAAAAGAGAAAGACAGAGTTGGCACTAGGCATTGCCGACTGTCTTTTAAAAAGAAGAACAGAAAGGAGATAGGAATGAGAAGAAGAGAGATAAAAAGACAAGAAGGGAGAAAGAGAGAGATAAAGATGAGGAGAAGAGAACGATTGAGACTGAAGAAGAGAGAGAAAGAGAGATAAAGATGAGGAGAAGAGAACGATTGAGACTGAAGAAGAGAGAGAAAGAGAGATAAAGATAAGAATAAGAGAGAGAAAGAGAGATAAAGATAAGAAGAACAGAGAGAAAAAGAGATAGAGGGGAGAAGAGAGAAAATTACCTTATTAAAGTATAGGTCCTTTCTTCTCTCTCCTCTCTTTCTCTCTCCAAGACGCACCTACGAGCTTAAGCAAAAATGAAGTCTTTATTGAATCTTTAAGAATGAACCAAGGGGATTTTTTAATTTTGCCTTACATGCTTATATAGCCTAAACATGGGTGTACGCCAAAAAACTATATAGAATTGAAGATAATTATGATTTAATTGAATTAAAATAAATTCTAAAAATGGGTGCAAAAAGACTGCTTTGCCCCTAACTAACAATGTGTAGAATTCTGGAACAGTCCCTGCTGCTGCCCGAGAACTTGCGTGATCTTTCATTCTTGATCTGAGGTTATACTGATGCCCATTTCATCGAGAGATGATTGTTTTCTTGTAGTGCTCGGCATGGCGGTCGATTTGATGCCAACTTCGAGCCATGAATCATGTTTTTAAGCATGATCATGAAACTTGACTCTTTGATGAATCTTAAAAACTTTGGATCAAAAGTGTGCTCGTTCCTTGATGTTTTCTCCATTTTCTTCGCTGAATCACACTGAGCATAGCGTCATGATCACGTTGCAACAAACGTATCCTGATTTCGTGTCCGGATGAAGACTTTGTTGTCTTAAGTTTTTGACCCGAATCTTGAAATTCGGCTGTCAAAATTTACATCAGCTTTGACGCCTTCATGTGTGAAATACAACCTGGAGGTAGGACTAGAGATGGTCACAGACCTTACGCACATAATGCAATTGGTTTAGTGCTAATCGGGAATGAGAGCATCGTGATTTTATTGTTGGGGTGAGGCGTGCTATTACTAAATTTTCTGCAACTTCCTTCACGGATCAGCAACTTCTCTTCAGTTTTTCTCCCTGCTCAAGCATCATCATGGGGAGTACGAAACGCTCGTCTTGACGAGATGAACGTGCTCAAAAAATTTGACCACGATCTGACTCCGAACAAGTGAGTATGGGCCTCGAAAGTTACTGTTCGTGACTGTAAAAACAACCACTTTTAATGGTGTTTTGGTACAAGGTGGCCACATCGGAATAGTGTGCAGCCTGCCCCTTTTTGATATTTTAGTCATAACTTCCTCCTGAAGTGTCTGATTAAGCCAAAACTTAACCCATTGGGGTTTTCAATCATGTCAAATCTAATGGCAATGGTCTCACAGCTGTTTGATACACCAAAAATATATTTCTAGTTACGGGGTCCATTTCAGGGTACTAGAGACCTATTTTTCTGAAATTGTTCCTTTGTGTTCACTACCTTAGACATGTCTGGCTGTGATGAAACTTGACAGATGGCCTTTTACAGTGCTGATGAAGATCTTGATCAGTTCTGGGGAAATTTTGAGACTATCGAAATTTCCACTGTTTTGTAGGCTTTATTGACCTGCTTCCTCTATATTCCACATCGGGGTCCAAAGTGTTGACAAATGCTTTCAAACAATACCAAGTGTATCAAATGCATGCAAACATCATCTGTCGAGCTCCAGAAGCTCTTCACCCCCACAACGCCATCATGGACTTTGTCACATTGGGGCATGAACATTATAGGACCCATTGATCTGCCTTCAGCTCTAGGACACATCTTTATTTTGGCTGCCACATACCACTTCTCTAAATAGGCCTAGGCGATCCTTCTCAAGCATGTCACCGGGATGTTGGTAGCTAACTTTGTCTAGCATCACATTATCTATCGATTCGATGACCCCAACCGGATTACATCTGATAATGGTCCTCAGTTTCAAAGCCAGTGTATCGATCTCTCAGTCAACTAGTGTGGCTTTGAATGGAAGTACTCCACCATGTACAACCCTCAAGCCAATGGTCATGCCAAAGCCTTCAACAAGACCCTTTGTGACATATTGCAGAAATCAGTTTCAAAGACAAGGAAAAACTGGCATGAGACGCTGTGGGCTTACCGCACCACTACGCGGAATGCTACCGACTCTACTCCTTACAACCTGGTTTACAGGAGTGAAGCTGTCCTGTCCCTCAAAGTTCAACTCCCTTCACTTCGCATCACCATATACCATGGCATAACCAAAGACGAGAGGATCAAGCTTTGTTATGAAGAGTTGGATACGCTTGATGAGAAGAGGCTTGAAGCCTAGCAAAGCCTACAAATCCATCGGGGTAGTATGAGTTACGGTTTCGACAAGACAATCAAAGTATGCTCATTTACCTGTAGTGAATTTGTTCTTAGTTGTGCGAAGACTCATCGTCATGCATGGGTGACACAAAAGCAAGTTTGAACCAAAATGGGAGCGGTCATTTGTCATTAAGAAAGCCTTCCCCAATGGAGCCTATGTACTGGCTTGTCTTGACGGAGAGGAAGCCATGCCTCCCATCAACGGTCGCTACTCGAAGAAGTATTACCCATGACTTATGGTCTTCAAGGCATGACCTTAAACATGCCCTAAGGTCTTGGTGTACGACCTTAAAGCACACTACCATTATGGTCACAGAGGCACGACCTTAAACATGTCCTCAATTCTTAGTGTACAACCTTAAAACACACTACCATTATGGTCTCGATCGAACGACCTTAAACTTACCCTCAGATCTTAGTGTATGACCTTAAAACGCATTACCATTATGATCTCGGAGGCACGACCTTAAAACATGCCCTCAGGTCTTGGTGTAAGACCCTAAAACACACTACTGTTACGGTCTAAGCAGCATGACCCGAAAGGTGCCTCCCCAAAAGATGTACATAATGAAAACCCAAAAGGGCATCATGGGTAAAAAGGTCAAAAAAATAAATAAATAAAAAGGGCACGGTAGCATCATCAACTATCGTGAGTAAAAGATGTCAAAAATAAAATCGGGCATGGTGAGAACATGAAAGGGCATTGTGAGTAAAAATGAGAAAGTGGCAAACAGTGTAAAAACCATGGGTAAAATCGCGACAAAAAAATCTCACAGGATTTTGCAAAACCCAGAAATGGCACACACCCTAATGCCTTGAATGAACACCTGAAAGGGGCATTTAAGTCAAGAACACGCAAGGAGTGAACGTGTCCATGAGAGAGGCTCTCGATGGCTCACCACACTGCAAAGAGATAGCGACCAAGGGCAATGATATGCATACCAAAAAATGAGAAAGGCAGATAAAAAAGTGGGAAAAAAGTGGTATTTAATTATATGCATTTTGTCAAGGTCTGCATATAAGTAAGGGTAAGAGGTAGTAAAGAGGGATGAAAAGAAGAACGCCCTTTGAAATGATCAATGGCCTTGCTGATCTTCGCCTCGCCACCTCAGAAGGCCCAGTAGACTTCTGTGCACATTCCCTAAGGTAGGTCAATGCCTGTTCAACTTGTGCTATGGAAGTGGTTCCAACCTCGATGGTGCGATTGAGTGCGGTCAGCTCGCCAGATAGAACCTGGCTCTCCGCACTCCACAGTTCACCTCTCTCTCCAGCTCGCTATACTCATCGATCATCCTCAATATTTCTGCCTTCAAATCCCTCATCTTGGTTAAGTGGGTCATCCCTTGCTTAGTAAAGTCAGACTTTTGAGAAATTAGAACAGTCTTCCTCTTGAAGCATGCATCTACTTACCCATGATGTTTATGCTAATGAAGTCCAATGAGGCCAGTTGAGCCCCATGTAGCTCATTATTCTATGATTCTTCCCTCCAAGCCTCTAATCACTAACTCTCCAACTCACACAAAAGATTGTCGAAGCGAATAAAGACCTCCTTCTCACAATCAAGAGTTCTCAAGGCAGCTACACAGCCAAGGAGGTTAGCAATCTCAAGACCAGGCTCTGCAGGGGGACACCCCCTCAATGATTGAAGACCTAAACACAACATATCAATCACCATGGCTGATTTCACATTGGAATGTGGGCTAATCATTGATGAGCTCGGGGCTGAAGTCACTTCGGTTGGAGGAACAACGGTGAAAGAAGTAGCCACCTCTGAAGACATGTCATCAATGCCCACACTCAAAGACCCCTCTGGCTCTGAGCAGGATTCAACATCTGAAGCTAAGAAGACCAAGGCCTCAGCTACATTAGTGGTGTCAAAGCGAGAAGCAACCAAGGGCTGCCCGAGTGTCACATTGGCGTGGATTCCCCCTTGGAGTTCCATCCATGTCACCATAAATTGTCATGTCAACAGACATACTGTTTCTATCACTGGGGGAGGGTGTCTCTCTCTCAAGCAAGAGCTCAGGTCAAAGCTAACTCGCTAAGAAGGAGTAAGCACGACAGTTGTTGTATCGCGCACTAGGATCGCAACCAGGGGAATGACTTCCAATACAAGTGAGACACCACCAGAATCAGTATGTCTCGCAGCAGTGGTGGTTGTACCATCAATCTAAGACAATATTGGATGAGGAGACTGGTCATACACCAAGCTAGGAGCTGGCTTGGTCAATTGGGCTCTCTTCCGATGAGCGGAGGGTTCTTCCACAAGCTCAGATTCAGAAACATCTGAGGTCGTTGGACTCTTTCTCTTCTTCTTCTCCCTTTGAGGTGGCTTGCACCCTTCTAAAACATCGCCATAACAAAATCCAGTATCCGAGGCAGGATGGGGGCCACTGCCGATGAGAGCATTGTAATCTTGAACAAGATGCCCTTCTCGACCGAAAACCTTATGGCCCTATTTCCACTCAAAGATCCAGCAGATAACATCAAAGAGAGTCCCCATCCTCTCTTTGAGGGCATTTACATGCAGTGACTCCTCATCTACCGCCATGGCTCTCGAGACTTGCAGTCACTCCCAGCCTCGGGGGTACTTTGATTAGAAGGGTTTCAGGAAGGCAGGCGGCATGAAGTACTTACCTTGCTTTGTATCGTGTTGCTATGTGCTACTCTCCCCCTTCTAAAAATGATCAACTTGACAATACCAGCTGTTGGTAGTTCTCCGTCAATGTCAGTAAGCCTCTATAGCCCGACCCACTCTGCCATAATGGGGAACAACAAAATTTTTCACCTCCGTGAGGTCGAGACAAGTCGCTCAGGCGGTTCTTTCATGTACTGCCTAATAGAATTCCCAACAAGTCCCCAAGTTGTCCTTCTTCTAATTTGAGCCCTATTTCCTGTACCGCTTCAAAAATAGTATAGGAAATGGACACCCCTGGTCTAGCCTGTGTTGCTGAGCAAATCGGTGAAGATAATAAGCCTCTAGTTTCGAATCAAACAGTGTTTGAAAAGGCAAAATGCATCCCCTTATACTCAACAAAAACATTAGCTCGGGGATGCTAGTGGAGGCAATGTTTAGCTCGTGACCCAGCCGGTCAACAAAAGCAAGATCAGTGTAACCATCCATGGGATACGGGTTCTGGCAGGTGAAGAAAGAATCCCCTCCAAAGAGGCTTCGTGCATGACCTAGGGAGTGGAATTTTGCCTCGATCTTCACAAGTTGGGTGTATATGGTCACAGATAAGGTGGTACTCGTCATGTAAGTCTCGGAAAGTACGTTGAAAGCCAATCGAAAAAGTAATGAACCGCCAATGTTCTTTTGAAATTCCCTATGATGACCTCTCCCACTACGAGCCCCAATCCATCTCCCCCTTTGTGTGGCTTGCCCCGAGATATCGACCCTAGGCCATAATAAGTGCTCCATAGCACCAGCTACGTCAAGGTATATTGGCATCCTCGCGTCATGTCATAGGCTGCAAAGAAACAGCTTGGTTGGATCATTTCGCTGAACCTGAGAATGGTAGACTTGCATAGAAAAAGAGCTAAGTATGCAGCAAGATAAACGTCGTCTCTCGTAGACCGGCGTATGAAGGTTGCAAAAATGATTTCCTCACTATCTTTTCCCTTACAGCTCAGAACGCAGTACTCAGGCTTGACATCATTTGGGCACTCTCCGTAGAAGAATCGGATCCAACAAGAAAAGCTCACTTGCGAGTTGAGTAGATGATAGATGTCAAATATCTCCTGAAGACCGGGAAGAGGTTCTTCACACCCCCCCCCACCCCCAATGATTCCCCTCCAAAGATGACTGAATTGTATAGGACAAACTTGTCATACATATCCCCCAACAAAGTGCAGAACCAATAAAGTGTATTCACCCTCACCATGATCGAAAAGCAATTACTTGTTGACATGGTTCCAAGTCTCTAAAAGGACCTACAAGGTGTTCGGACAGTGGTCCAAATACCTAGCAGAACTTTGTACTGCTACCAACAAGGAAGCAAGCTTGAGGTCATCTTCATCGGCATGGAGTACCTAAAGGGTCCAAGGGCTATATCCCTTCATGAATTGATGTTGCCCTTGCATTCGGAGCCCATCAGAAGACCAAAATAATCCCTTTGTCTAGGCCATCTGTTTCTTGAGGCTAGCGATATCCTCATTAGAAGCCAATCTTGGTGCAAGAAGTGGAATATCGAAATTCCCTCCTCTTGGACCATCGACTCCCCATCCTCAGTCTCTCTGACATGAAAACGAGTGTTGTCACATACAAAATTGACACTCAAGAACCATTGCATAGCAAAAGCAGGCTTTGTGAGACTTATAGGCTCCCCTCTCACCAGATTGACACCTGTGAATGAGTCAGTCCCAAGTTCGCCTAACCTGGGAAGGTCCCTGCTTGAAGGCACATCATCTGAAGAAGCAAAAGCAAAACAAAGTCCCAAATGGGTCAGGGATCCAGTAAAAGCATGTAGAAAAGCCCAAAAGGGGAAGACACATGGCTTGGCAAAAATTCGGCATCACCTCCCCTGCAAACTGGATTTTAACAAAAAAAGGAGCCAGACTAATCCAAGGCACCCTAGAGGATGCTCAGGGAACTCAACTCTGGGGACGTACCTAAGCCAGATGAACCTCAGTAGGGCCTCCTTCCATCCAAGTGAAATCCATGCATAAAAAATGCTCGAAAAGCATTAAAAGTGCTCAAAAAGTGTTAAAAATACTCAAAAAGTGTTAAAGGTACTCCAAAAGCATAAAAAATGCTCGAAAAGTATTTAAAATGCTTAAAATCACTTAAAATTCTTATAAATCACTTAAAATACTTTAAAAATGCCAAAAATGCTTAAATGGCACTAAAATGCTAATTTAGTGTTAAAGTGATCAAATAAATGCTACAAGGTGCTTAATGAGTATAAGAAATGCTTAAGCGCTAAAGACGGCATGGAAAAAGTAAAGGAAGAATGAAAAGGATCAAGATTACCAAATTCCCGAGCACCGGATGCCCCTACCATTTAACCTCTTCGCATTGAAAGAAAGCCATTTTGAAAGCCCCCTAAAAACCCACTTTCTCAATCTAGAAGGCCCTCCCACTTCTCTCACTATAGTTTCAAAAATGAGTGAGAATGACCAAATATTAGCCCCCTCCCACTCTTAATATACCCCCTTCATAAAGGTGCTTTTTCACCTTCCCCCCATAACCCCTCACAATTCCTGTATTCCAACCCAGTTCATGACTCCTTTTTCGTCATACCAAGAGAATAAAAGGGGCACTTAGGGAAAGGATTAAGCCACTAGATTCCGTCACCCTTAAAGGTGCTTCTTCAACTAAAAATTTTGAGGAAGGGCAAAATGGTCAACTAGAGTTAAACGGCATCAGAATCACGTGGTACTGGTGCCGAGACGTACAAAACAATTTGCCAAGTTAGAAGGGCCTAACTCACCATCGAAAGTGGGCCTCTGGGTCGGGCTGCTAGGCTCAGTTAGGGCCGATAGACCCCTTTTCCTTCTCCTCTCTCATGCGCGCATCCCCGCTTCTTCTCTTTGCAAGGCCTTTGGACCAAACCCTCTTCCTTTCTCATGCCCGCATCCACACGCGTGCGTTCCTCTCTCCCCTCTTTGTGCTCGGGCCAAGCCGGCCTCCTACCCCAAGCACAAGCTCACACAACCGCCCTCTCATGTGCACGCACATGCACCTCTCTTTCACATGCGCGTGTCTCCCTCTCTCTCGCTCTCTCACACAAGCACATGTGCACCGCTCACCCACGTACGTGCGACCCTTTCTTTCTCTCTCACACACATGCTTTACTCACGCGTTCCAAAACCTCTCTCTTCTCCCCTTTGTTTTTCTCTATTTCCTCTTCACACCCTTTCTCTTCCACGCCCACTCTCACCCGTGCATGCATATCACCTCTCTCCCACATGCACGCCTCCCACATGCAGAATTCTCTCATCCATTTGCACTTTCTCTCCCCACTTCATGCACATCTCTTCTTGTGCAATACCCATGCTCCCCATCTCTCAATCCCTCCATCCTTCATAAGATCTCTTGCTATTCCCCAATGAGTTGTATCCTCCATCACTAATTCCTTGATCCCTCATAAGAACTCACGCCACTCCCCTAGTGAGTCGAACCATCCCATGCTCACTTCATTCATCTCTCACAAAAACACACTCCATTCCCCAGTGAGTCGTACCGTCCATCACTAACCCTTCATCAGGCAAAAGAGCTCACTCAACTCCTCAATGAATTGTACCATTCACGATCACCATGAGACCACCACCCACATGTAAGTCCATTATCCTTTGGCCAAATTGTACCCTTCACAAACCCCCGTAATCCCCAGTAAACCCTCACCATGTTTTGAGCCACAAAATGAGCTCTACCACCCCAGTAAAAATGCATAAAGAATAAAACGAGCACGGTGAAACCCCAAAAGGGCACCATGAGTACAACTGATAGACCGGCATGGCCACGAAGCCATGAGTAAAACGGTTCTAAAAAAGAAAAAATGGGCATGGTGAAAACCCGAAAGGGCACCATGAGTAAAAATAGAAAAGAATGCGGATGTGATCATGAAGTCAAGGGTAAAAGAGCCTAAGAAAAGAAGGAAGTTGGTGAAAACCTTTCTATGGTGCCACTTCCCCTCCATTCAGGTGAAAACCCGAAAGAGCATCTGGATGAATAAACAGGTTGATGCAACGCTCGCCACCACAAGCGGCTTCAGGCAACACTTCAGACAAGAAAGTCTGGTAGCTTGGGACTCAATACCCCCCAAAGAAGCGTACCTTGATACCGAAACCAAAAAGAGCCTAAGAAAATTCTAACAACATTAGGGCAATCCATGAGAAGACCCCATAAGTCTGAAGAATCAATAAGATGACAAGTCGGAGCTCTATGACAAAAGAGCTCATTTTTAAGAAGTCACCAAAAACAAAAAGTCACGTCGACATGCCAAGGATGTTCCCAAAAGGTGGTTGACTGTCAGGCTAGATCAATATCTCAATCGACATCCAGAGTAACAATCTCCCTAAGATTCTCAATTGCTGATGGCTTAGAATTTTCAAGATGGCCAACAAAATGCCCCTGACAAAACACGATGAGATTAGGGCTTCAAGCCCCATAGAGACCATCTCGTCAAAATCCCCACCTATCGATGGTTCAGACTTTTCAGGATGGCCAGCAAAAAGCCCCTGACTGGATCCGGTTGACTGGGGCCCAAAGATGCACACCGCCAGTTAAACCGATTCCAAACCCTGGTGTAACAATTCAGACACCCCATTAAGTGCCGTCGACAATCTATCCAAAGCTCTAACATCTCCTGAAGTGGGAAGAAAACCCTAAAGGAAGGTCCCCACCAGAAGACTGAAATAAAAACTTGAGAGATTAGGAAGAAAGCCCTTATGAAAGGCCCCCAACTTCCATACAAACCCGAATTCTGACCAATTGGGTCTATAAGCCCTTAAGCAAGGCCTCAAGTTGTTGGAACCAAAAATAATAACTATCAAAGTGGAACAAAAGCAAGGCCCCCACCAGTAGCTCAAGTCTCTTCTCCCCCAAAATTCTTGACGACCCTAGGTCTATAAGCCCTTAAACAAGGCTCCCAGTCGTCGAAGAACCTCAGTCATCCCCTATGGAAGAAGATTGACGTGATTTCCCCTTTGTCGGTCGTGTTGATGCCGTTGGTCGAGAAGAAAATGTTGTCTTTCTCGCTTCTCTGGAAGCACAACATTTGGCAGGGTAAGTTGTTATAGGGTATTTTTCGATACTTGTATCCCCAGTATGAATAAAGGAGGAAGCTAATTGCGACCTAGGCCCGCGGGTACAAAAATGCATGCAAACTATGGAAGCACTACTAAAATAAACCTTGATCTGGAGCGAATTTTGAAGGGCGATGGATCGGTCCTAAAAAGTATGGAGGGGTAGAATCTGACTCCCTAAGAGCACCCACCAATTTTCGTCGTGATCCGACAAAGTTAAGCTAGATAGACGGAAAACCATTTCCAAATTCGTCCCCTCACATGCTGAAAACACACCTCATAACTACAACCCTATTATCAGGACCTCATATGAACACCGGACCAGTTCCATTAGATTTAGAAGGTCCAAAAACCCTTAAATATCAAATTTTAGCTCATTCAAACTCTTCTGGACCATTCTGTGACTAACTTACACAGAAAGGGTAGGTTACACACTATTCTAGTGCAACCTCGATGAACCAGTTTTCACTTATGAAAACTATATCTTATGATTTCGGGATCACCTTTAAAGGGCCATAACTTCTCCATTTTAAGTTAGTCCGAGCCCAACTTTCATGAGCTTCTTCGTTTCGTTGACGCACACGTTTTGGTTTATGGCACAGACCTTGAGAAGTAGCTTAAGAAAACTCATGTATTACAAATTTTTGCAAGAAGGGATGCTCATTCAAATGGTCATATCATGAAGCCCCGACCTTGGATTGACTTGAAAATGGGTCTATTACGACCGTGACATTGAGGGCTTTGATATAAAGTAAACATAATACATGATAAAAGACTGAAAAGACAGTATTTTGAGGTTGCAAAAAGGGGTATTTTTTGACGACTGGAATCCATATTCTTGCAACTTCTCCAATTCGAAAAAAGATGATCCGGTCACCAAATCGAGCCATTCTTGTGACAAAATGATCATGGCGGCTTCCCCGTCGTTTTATGATAAAATGATCATGGCGGCTTCCCCGTCGTTTTATGATAAATTGATCAAGCCAAAATGTCAAGAAATAGGCTAGATCTAAGATATAAAATTGAAAACTTTCCATATTTTTTTGGATTTTTTTAAGAGCTCAATGCTTTGATTCAAGGATCAATTAATATGCCAAAACGATCGCCTCGTCAAGACCATCACTTTGGTGGCATTATTTTGGCTGAAAGGTTGTCAAAAGGACCCGAAATGAGCCCCAAAGGAACTTTATAGCCCATGGTACCTTTTTGGGGACCAGCTTGCCATTTCGAAGATTGTGGGTAGGGGCAAAATGATAAATGACTATTTTGCCCCAAAAATGGGATTTAATTTTAAATCATGAAAAATGTAATATTCAACAATTTTGGTGAGTTTTGGGCATGCACCCTTGTTTCAACAGGGTGTTATATAAGCATTGCACGATCATTTGTAACCCTAAGTTCAAGAGGCTAATGTAAGTTAAAAAAAATTAATGCAATAGCTTGAACTTCCCTTAGTTTAGATATTTTTGTCTCTATCCCTTTTCCCCCAAAGAGAGGAGAGAGAAAAATTTCCCCACAAGAGACTACCCCTATAACTTCTCTCACTTTCTACCAAGAACCCCTTGCTTCCTACTTGGATCTCTTCACCCCAACCTAGCCCCCGGTCTGGCTCAAGGGCCACACTAGGTAACCCCTCACTCTTTCTCCCTCATCTCCCTCTCTTACCTCTCTCTTTCTCTCCCTTTCCCTCTCTTTTCTCTCTCTTCCCTCTCTTTCTCTTTACTCCTCCCTCTTTCCCTCTCTCTCTTTCTCTCTCTTAGTCGGACCGACGGCTAAGCTGTTGATCCCGTCCTCTCTCTTTCTCTCTTCCTCTTATCTCTCTTTCTCTCTCTTTCTCTCTCTTTCTCCTGCCCTCTCTTTTCTCTCTCTTTCTCTCCCTCCTATTGGCCAAACCAGTGGCGAAGCTATCGATCCCCTCCTTTTCCTCTCTTTCTCTCTCCTCCTCTCTCTCCTTCCTCTTTTTCTCTATCCCAGCTCGAACCAACAACTAAGTTGTTGGTCCTCCATCTCTTCTCCCTCTTTCTCCTTCTCTCTCTTTATCCCTTTCTTTCTCTTTCCCCTCGTGGCTCGAACCGGATGCTTCCCCTTTCTTCTCTCTCTTTCTCTCTCATTGTCTCTCTTTCTCTCTTTCTTTCACGGCTCGGATCGGTGGCATAATCGCCCATTCCCTATCTTCTCTCTCTTTCTCACTCACTCTCTCTCCTCAAACTCGAACCAACAGCTTAGCTGTTGGACCCTCTCTTCTCTCTCTTTCTCCCTTTCTCTCTCCCTCTCCATCATGGCTTGGACCGACAGCTTAGCTGTCAGTCCCATCTCTTCTCTCTATTATCCCTCTCTCTCTCTCCCCCTCATGACTCTGACCAGTAACTTAGTCTTCAGCTCCCTCTCTTCTCTCTCTTTCTCCCTCTCTCTCACTTACTCTCTCCCTTAAGCCGTCGGTCCCCTTTCTATCCCTCTTTCTTTCTCTCTCTCTTTCTCTTTCTCTCACAGCTCGTACCAGTGGCTTGACCACTGGTCCCCTCCCTCCTCTGTCTTTCTTCCTCTCTCCCCCTCTCACTTTTTCACCCTCTCTCTCTCCCTCAACCTCTCTCTCCCTCTCTTTCTCACCTTCTCTCTCCCTCGATTTCTCTCTCATTCTCGCCCTCTCCCTCTCCCCCTCTCGGTCTCTCTCTCACTTTCTCTCACTTTCTCTCTCTTTCTCACTCTCTCTCTCTCTTGGTCTCTCTCTTTCTCGCTCTCTCACTCAGTTTCTCTCTCTTTCTTGCCCTCTCTCTCAGTCTCTTTCTTTCTCTCTCTTTCCATCCTCTCTCTCAATTTCTCTCTCTTCTTGTCCTTCTCATTCTCTCTCTTGTTGTCCCACTTTCTCACCCCCTCTCTCATTCTCTCTCTCTTTCTCGCTCTCTCCCTCCCTCAATTTTTCTCTCCCTTTTTCTCGTCCTCTCGCTCGATCTCTTTCTTTCTCTCTTTCCTCACCCTCTCTCTCAGTTTCTCTCTCTTTCTCTCCTTGTCCTTCTCTCTGTTCCTCCCCCTTTCTCTCCCCTTCTCTCTCAGTCTCTCTATTTCTCTCTTTTCGTCAACCTCTCTCTTTCTCTCTCTCGATCTCTCTCTTTCCCTCTATTTCTCATTGTCTCTCTTTCCCTCTCTTTCTTACCCTTCTATCTCTCTCGATCTCTTTCTTTCTCTCTCTTCCTCACCCTCTCCTTAATCTCTTTCTTTCCCTCTCTTTCTTATTCTCTCTCTTTCCCTCTCCGTTTGGCCCTTTCTCTCTCTCTCTCTCGATCTCTCCTTTCCTTTCCTTCTCACCCTCGCTCTCTTCCTCTCTTTCTCATTCTCTTTCTCCCTCTCTTTCTTATCCTCTCTCCCTCCTCTCTCTTCTTTGCTCTCTCCTTCTTGCTCTCTCTCTCAGTTTCTCTTCTCTCTCTTTCTTTTTCTCTTTCTTTCTCTCTTCTCCTACCTTCTTGATCTCTCTCTTTCTCAGTCTCCCTCTCTCTCTCGATCTTTCCCTCTTTCTCTCTCAATCTTTCTCTTACTCTTTCTCTCTTTTAATTTCTCTTTCTCCCTCCCTTTCATGATTTCCTCTTTCTCAAATTGCTCTCTCTCTCTCTCTCTCCCTTAACCTATAAACATCTCTCAAATTTCCTCTTATCTTATCTTACACTCATCAGGATGATGAGGTTGTGTTTGCCACTGATTGGCGTCGACTCTCTTCAAACACACATGCCACGTATTCTACGCATGACACCTTGAGCCCTGTTATGCCGCTTGACAACTGTCACCACGTCCTCCGACGCTACCTGACACGCGTCTCACACGTAACTGTCCAGCTTCAGTGACAGTTTGTTTCCCTGGACCCTTCCGTTTCCCACTGAAAGTCCTATGTCGTTGCTGAGAAACCTCTCCAAATGCTACCAAGTTACCTAAAACCATCAGAAAATCCCTCGAAAATTTCCCACAACAAGCGAAAATGCCCTCTACCATAAAAAACCATAACTAGAGTTTCCTTGGAAAAACCCCCTATGTTGTCCATGAAGCTTCAGCAACTTCAACGGATCCTTCGTACTTCTCTCCTAGGTGTTGTCTTTTGCACGCCAAAACTTTCCCTGCTTCCTGACAAATCTCCTGCTAACTCTTGTCGGAACCCCACTGCTTGCTGGAGCATCCATCGGGAACCCTCTTGTCACCGTTAATTTTTTTTCTTAAGTATTTTTTACCTTCGATGAAAATTAGTGGAAATGGTGTTTTTTCCCCCCTTTATAGAGCCAAGGTTTCCCTCAAATGTCCCTCACACACTGAGAATTCTAGCCATGTCCTGAAAAGCCAAGGGACAAATGGGCCGGACCCGATCGGGCTTTCACCCGGTTGGGCTTTGACCCAAGGCTGGGTAAAGTTTCATTTCCGCCTCATCAAATTCCATGAGACAAAGACTAGGACTAGATCTAGCTCGGCCACGCGGTTAAAGTTACCTAGCGTCGGCTGTGTTCACACGATAATAAGGGCCGTCCTCAGCACCGGCTGACTCATTAAGAAGTAGTGTTGTCCGTTGTTAGCATCAGTTGCATTTTCCAAGACTCATCACCCGCTGAGCACTCAAAAGAAATAATGGTCGCTGTGGCCAGTGGCGCCTGTGTTCTAAATAGTGCATTGTTGCACACCCCATGCTGAAGTTGTGTGTGTCTTATTATTATTATACCCAGTGAAGTTGCATGTTGACTTTGACCTATTATCCCCAGCAAAGTGGAACCCAGGTCATTCAAACTCTGGTCATGACTTCTCACCCCCAGCAGGAGGATCATACTCATACCACAGCTCGTTATCCCCAGTGGAGTTAGGGTCATTTTTGCCACTGCAACCCCCAGTGGTTTGCCTCACACATATTTATTCGGTCCTCAAGGATATAAAAGACCAACATTTGTCCCCTTTTCCCCTATGAGGTCGGCATTCCTATCAGAACCCCTTGTTGGTCTTACCTATTTTTCCCCCAGTGGGTCAGATTGTAATCCACAAACCTATTCCCATGGAGTCTCACCTACATGACGACCCAAGCCATGGTCTGCGCTGCATGACTTTAAACTGCATGGCCACGGTCTGCATTGCATGACCTTAAATTGCATGGCCATGGTCTTCGTTGCAAGACCTTAAACAGCATGGCCATGGTCCGCACTGCATGACCTTAAACTGCATGGCCACGGTCTGCGCTGCATGACCTCAAATCGCATAGCCACGATCTGTGCTGCATGACCATGGTCCATGCTGCATGACTTAAACTTCATGGCCACAGTCCACGCTGCATAACTTTAAACTGCATGGCCACGGTCCGGGCTGCATGATCTTAAACTGCATGGCCATGGTCCACGCTGCATGACCTTCAACTACATGACCATGGTCCGCGCTGCATGACCTTAAACGGCATGGCCACGTTTCGCATTGCATGACCTTAAACTGCATGGCCACGATCCGCGCTGCATGACCTTAAACTTCATGGCCACGTCCACGCTGCATGACCTTAAACTGCATGACCTTAAACTTCATGGCCATGGTCCGCGCTGCATGACCTTAAATGCATGACCACGATCCGTACTGCATGACCTTAAACTGCATGGCCACGGTCCGCGCTGCACGACCTTAAAATGCATGGCCACAATCCGCGCTACATGACCTTAACTACATCGTCATGGTCTGCAAAGCGTGACCTTAAACTTCATGGCCTCGGTCCGCACTGCATGACCTTAAACTTCATGGCCACGGTCCATGCTACATGACCTTAAACTGCATGGCTACGGTCCGCGGTGCATGACCTTAAACAGCATGGCCACAGTCTATGCTGCATGACCTTAAACTGCATGGCCATGGTTCGCTCTGCATGACCTTAAACTGCATGGCCATGTTTCGCGTTGCATGACCTTAAATTGCATCGGTGCGCGCAACATGACCTTAAATTTCATGGCCATGGTTTGCGTTGCATGACCTTAACTGCATGGCCATGGTCTGCGTTGCATGACCTTAAACTGCATGGCCACGGTCCGCACTACATGACCTTAAACTGCATGGCCATGATCCCCGCTGCATGCCCTTAAACTGCATGGTCATGGTTCATACTGCATGACCTTAAACTGCATGGCCATAGTCCACGCGTTATGACCTTAAGCTGCATGGCCACGGTTCACGCTGCATGACCTTAAACTGCATGGTCACGTTCCACGTTGCATAACCTTAAACTTCATGGCCACGGTCCATGCTGCATGACCTTAAACTACATGGCCACGGTCCACGCTGCATGACCTTAAACTGCATGGCCATGGTCCGCGGTGTATGACCTTAACTGCATGGCCACGGTCCGCGTTGCATGGCCACGTCCGTGCTGCATGACCTTAAGCTGCATGGCCATGGTCCGTGCTGCATGACCTTAAACTACATGGCCATGGTCCATGCTGCATGACCTTCCACTGTACAGCCTTAGTCAAGGTGCAGCACCCTAAAATTGTATGGTCCAAACTATAAGACCATAAACTATAACAAAAGTCCAGCTTCATAACCCTAAATTGTACGGTACATTCATTATGACTTTAAAACCATTGTACACATCCTAGCCCCATAATGTTAAACGGCTCAACACCATGGTCCAAACTATATGACCTTAAACTATAGCGGAGGTTTAGTTGCATGACCTTAAACTGCATGGTCCTAGTTGCATGACTTTAAACTGCATAACTATTGTCCTAACTATACAGGTCCTGACCGCATGACAATAAACTCCTTTGCCCAGGCCCCGAAGGTATGACCATAAACTCGCCCCTGCATATGTGCGCACACCTTTTTATATGCATCTTCATGCACATCTTCGTTCACCGACCCATGCATGTGCACTACGCCCCTAATGAGTCCATTCACTTCATCATCCTCCATCATTCCCCTGTGAGTCTCATCTGCGCTCACATAGCAGCAAACCTTCCTGCCACCCATACTCGTTGTAAGCTAGTGGGTCACCATTTTTTACCCACCCATCATCCATCTTTCATAGGTAGCCTCGTGTCATCTCCCCAAAAGTAGGCAAAAACCACTACCATACTCACTCCATGGCCTCCATAGACTGCCATTCATCTCCACCATGGTCCAGCTGTATGACCCTAAACTAGAGTGCACGTCCTGCCCACATGACATTAAAAGGCTTTACACAGGTCTCGAGGCAAGACTTCAAACACGCCTCCACCAAAATAACGGGCATGGTGTATACCCAAAAGAGCACTGTGAGTAAAAATGGAAGAATAAGGGTGGACATGACATAAAGGTCATGGAAAAAAGTTCCCAAAAAAAAAAAAAGTTGGTGAAAACCGCCTATACTGCGCTGCTTCCTAAGTTCAAGTGAAAATCCACAAAGAACGCTTGGATCAATGAACAGGTTGATGCAGCACTCGCCTCAACAGGCGGCCTCAACCCACATTCAAAAAAAGAAAAATCCTTGGCGTCACCATACCAGAGCTTAAAAAATACGAGCCTTCAAAGGAAAAAATTCTGACAGCTTGAGCCCAGTCGTAGAAAGGACTCGAAGGACTGAAGATTGACCGAGAAAGTAAGGAGAGTCTCATGAAGAAGAGCATCATTCCTAAGAGATTACAAATGTACTCCAAGATGCCAGAGACACCTTCAGAAGGCTAAGTCAGCCATGATTTTTGACCTGCTATGTAACGACCTGCACAATAGTGGGTAGGGGGTATACCTAGAGCTGGTCACCTCGATAAACTAATGTACCCTACCCACCATGGAACAGCTGATGCACAACGCAGATGAGTGCCGACAAAAGGCTCTTCAGTAGAACAAACAAACAAGAAAGTCATTTCGACAAACCAAAGATGCCCACAAAGGTAGGAAACTGACAAAGCCAGGGCCAAACCTGCTAGAGATTTCAGGGTGACACCTCGTCATGAGGCTGCCTCGCCAAAGTCCCTCCCTAGCAGACAGGCCCAGAGTTTCGGGACCGGCTAATGAATGCCCCCGATTGGACCCGACAGGATGGGACCCACAAAGGTACCCTACTTTTCAAAAGCAAACTTGGTGTCGCAGCAAACAACGCCAACCAAAGGCCCTTCTGGCTGTTTATCCAAAGACAAACAAACCTAGACCAAACGGGAAAAATGTCCTTCGACATGACACTCAATTACCAAATGGTCATGATTCTAACTAACGAAGTCCTTACAAAATCCTCAACTTCAGAATCACAAACAGTCTGCACGAGAGTGAGGACTTCGAAAAGATCCCTCAAGAAAGTCTATTCTACCCGTAAAGTCTCCACGGATGGACCCATGAACAATGCATCCCTATGTTTGAGCATCCTAGTTGCACCATTGCGTGAATCTCCTCGACATTCACGTGGTCTTGTTGCTAGGAAGAAAAACGCAATAAAGCCGAAGGAAATTTTTCGAATGTTGTTCTTCTCGCTTCTCTCAAAGAACAACATTCGGTGGGGCAAGTTGTTTGAACACATTTTTTAGCACCTTGGTACCTGTTGCGGAATCAAGAGGAAGCAGGTCATTAAAGCCTACAAAACAATGGAAATTTTAACAGTCCCAAAATGGCCCTAGAATTGGTCAACAATTTCATAAGTACTCTAAAGGACCAAGTTTTCAAGATTCATCAAAAATTCAAGTCTCTTGATCATGGCTGAAAAACATGATTCATGTCTCGAAGTTGGTATCAAATTGATCACCATGTCGAGCCTTGCAAGAAAACCATCATCTTTCGATCAAACGGGCATCAGAGCAACCCCGAATCTATCATGGAAGATCACGCACGTTTTCAAACGCAGCAGGGACTGTTCTGAAATTTAACACATTGTTCGGCAGGGGTAAAACAGTCCTTTTGTACCCATTTTTAGAATTTCTTATAATTCAATTAAATTATAATTATCTTCAATTTTAGGTAGTGTTTGGGCATCCACCCATGTTTGGTCCTAATTTTATATAAACATGCAAAGCCAAATTGTAAAGGACCTTTGGTTCATTTCATAAAAGCATCAATAAAGTTTTGATTTCTTCTTAAGCTCGTTGGTGCGTCTTGGAGAGAGAGAGAGGAGAGAGAAGAAAAGGGTCGGTACCCTTTGGTAAGGTAACTTTCTCTCCTCCCCTCTTTCTCTCTCCTCTTCTTCTAGTTTCTCTCTCCTCTTCTTTCTCTTTCTCTCTCTTCTTCTCATCCTTATCCATTTCTCTCTTTTCTTCTCATCTCTATCAATTTCTCTCTTTTTCTCGTCTCTATCTCTCTTTCTCACTCATCTATAACTCTCTTTCTCACTCTTCTTCTCATCTCTATCTCCCTTTCTCTCTCTTCTTCTCGTCTCTATCTCTCTCTCTTTCCTCTCTACTCAATCTAGTCAGTGACCCTCAGTGCCACCTATGTCTTCTCTCTTCTCTGTTTAGCACAGTCAGTGAAGCTCAATGCCGATTGTATCTTCTCTCTCTTCTCAATTTAGCAGAGTCGGTAGAGCTCAGCGTCGGTTGCATCTTCTCTCTTTTATTTGTCTAAGGCAACTGGTGATGCTCAACGCCGACTGTGTTCTTTCTCTCTTCTTTGTCTAACACAACCAGCGACGCTCAATGCCAACTATGTTATCTCTCTCTTCTTTGTCTAACATAGTTGGCGATGCTCAGCGCCGATTGTGTCCTCTTCTTCATCTTTGTCTACCACTGCCAACGACGATTAGCGCTGACTGTGACCTTTACCTCATATTTGTCTAACACAGCTAGCGATGCTCAACACCAACTGTGTCCTCTTCCCCATCTTTGTCTACTACAGCCGACGATGCTCAGCACTGACTGTGACCACTTCGTCATCTTTATCTACCACAGCTGACGATGCTCAGCACCAACTATGTCCTCTTCCTCGTCTTTGTCTAATGCAGCCAGTGACACCTGGCGCCGTCTATGTTCTTCTCTTTTCTCTCACACTCTTCTCCTCCTTTCTTTCTCCTCCTCTCCTTCTTCCCATTCTCTTCTTCTTCTCTTATCTCACTTCTTATTCTTTCTTTATGGGTGCTGGTAAAACAATTTCTCCATTTCTCGCCATGTGTGTACCCAACTTAGAGGTAGCCAAGCACACCACTGGAAGGCTGGCCCTTCAAGAGTCTCGACGAGCTGACAGAGGAGGAGTCGCTCATCAGTTGCCGTCTCTCAACAAGCCACTTGAAAGTGGGTGATATGTTGCTGTGGGAATGTAGTACCATTGAACAGGGGAAGTTTCCTTTTTTATAGTTTGGGGGAAACGATGGCAGGTCGATGTATGAGGGGTACGACTTTTGGTAAAGCAGCACCCCCTGCATGCCCGGGACCTTACTCTTGAGACTTTGGGTTACCATCGCATCTATATCGGTTTGCGAAACCATGTGGGGAGTAAAGCTTTCTTGGGAAGCTGGTGGAGGAGTTTGCTTGAGAGTTGTGTCTTCTCCAGGCTGGGAGTTGGCCTCATGGTAAGGAGGAGAAGCAGTGAGCTTGGAGGCTTTCAAGCGATCCATCTTTTCAAGAATGTCCTGCATCATCACCTTGAATCTGTTCATCTAATCTTCTTGAGCATCATTTGGATAGTCGATCACCATGACGTTGACCGTTTCTTCTGGAGGGTCAGAGCAAGGTGGAATAGTGGACTGCCAGAGTTGGCAGGTAGTACGCGGCAAGTCGGTCTGTAGGGGCTCAGCATGCCCTGACTAGACTTGAGTCTTATATGCTGACCTTCTGAGGACCGGTTCTTGACGGTCTTGGGATCGTGACTTCTTGGCAGCTTGATCTTTTCTTGTGATAGCAACCATCAAGCAATATTCTTGGACTTGCTCAAGTTCTTGAATCCGAAGAGAGAAGAAGGGATTGTGAGGCAGGAGGTCATAAAGAGTGGTAACGTCAACTGCCTTATGGGCCTTTCTAGTTAGGAGCTGCAGGTCTCTCTTCTGCTTGACTTGAGGTTATAATAGACTTCACTCCAAAAATGAGCCTGAGATTCGGACTTCCTCGACTTTCTTAAGCATGCAAGGGTTGTGTTCATCAGCTAGAGCAGAGAATGAGGTCCAAGGATAGAGGGCAATCTGGGAGGGTGTAGGATTCTTTCCGTCATCACACCTTTGCCCCGAGGTCCCTTGTGAGGTCTAGGAGCATGGCTGACTTGAGGTGGTTGACTCAAGATGGTACTCTTAGGGAAAACCTTTGAGTACCAAGTCTCGAGGTGTTTGCCTGGTAAAGGAGGGATGGCAGAAGAAGGAAGTAGCTCCCGACTCCGCCTAAGTCTGGATCGGAGAGGAACTTATGAAGCTGATGCGTGTGCACCTTTGGAGGCAGCCTTCTGGGTGACTTGGGTGTCAGCCTAGGCTTGGTCAGCTGGTTCGACCTTAAGAGACTGAGACCTACAAGCTCGTGTCTGTGAGGGACTGGGTTGGAACCCATCTCTCATAGGTAAAGCTGTGTGTGCTGAGAGGGAGGAAGAAGTGGTCGACCCCCGTGTGCTCGAGCTAGTGCAGAACTGGCGTTGCCCTAAGCTGTGGGATGCAAATGCATGGCGCGGGCAAGGTTCAGCCCGAGAAGGCCTAGCTTTGGACGTGAGCATAAGGCAGCATGAAAGTTGCTCTGACGTGTGGCTCAAGTGGATTGACCACGAGCCTTTAGGTGTGTGTGAGGTGGAGGCCCCAGGATCTCCGCCTTGGTGTGTCGAGCCTCTAGGCAAAGAGGTTCGAAGTGGTGAACGAGTATGGGGAGTGGCCTTGTGATGACCAGTGAGGGCAACTTGCTTGCCTTTCGAGAAAGCAGACATGGCAGCCTTCCGACATACCTCAGCAATGTGACTAACATGGGACTTGCCAGTAGTTGGGTGTGTGTTGTGGATGGTAGCAAATGTGCTACCCATGCGAAGGGCCTTGCCAAGACAAGAAAATGAGGAGTTAGGGATAGGCCAGTCCCTTCTCGCACCAGTTCAAGAAAGAACCAGGGAGCCGGACTTGGACTCCTGACCCAAAAGGAGTGTAAGGAACGAGCCTTGATAAGCTGACTCCCCTGGGACGGTCACGAGTATGGGGATGAGAAAATCCCCAACTCGGATGAACGGGTTGAATAACCCAGATGCTACGAAATGCAGTGTAGAAAATAAAAGGTTATATGGATCAAGAAAGAGCTAGCCGAAGAAGGAATAGCAAGTCCCCAGTGGAGTCACCAATCTGGTCGGATGCCTCGATCTCGTCTCCAGATCTAGGTGATTGGGTCACACGTGTCTCGAGTTCGGATGACCCAGGACTTGAGATCGCTTTCTTGGGAACCTCGTTAGCAGAACAAGGGCTGGTGCCCAACTGGTGAGAGAGGAATTTTGAATGTGAGGTGGGGATCAACCTCACCTGGGTCGATGACTTACACGGGCTGACTCATGTGGGCACCCTCTTAGATCATAATGGAAAGCCCTCCAGCTGCTTCAACTGGTTCGAACTCTCCTCTCTTGACTTATGATCTCCTTGTTTTCTACACAGCACTAACATGGTTAATTTGTAAGACAAGTGGGCCAAAGTACCCTCCTTTGTCTTAGGACGATGCACATTCATATGGCATAGAAGTTAGGTGATGAATAAGAATAACGGAAGAAAAGAGAAAAGGACTCGACAAGGGGGCGAGACTAGAATGATAGTTGAACACGTACAACAACTGACTCAGAGTGGTAGCAAGATCGGCATGGTAACTCAGACCGACACGACAAAAATACTACTCAAAACCAAGGTGATATGACTGTCCTAATCTGGTGTGATAGCAAGACGGCATGGTACTCTGGATCAGCACGACGAAAATACTACTCAACAGTCAGACTGCTATAACAATACTAGACTGAGTCTATCCTTCAGTCAAATGAGAAGAGAACAGAAGAGAAGATGCGAGACAGCAAAGGAGAAAGGTCCTGGCGATGTTAGGCATCGCCTTCCATAGTCGTGGAGTAATAGTGTCGTGGCCCCTAGATGGCGGCGCTGGACACTGCTGCTCACGGTAAAAGTGCGAGCAGTGAACTGCAAACGGCGTTAACCATCACCATCCGCAACACGAGATGGCAGCACGCGGTGATAGGTATAGAGCGTGCTAAAGAAGCCTGTGAACGGCATTACGCATCGCCGCGACCCTTCACAGGTGGCGATAGGCATCACCATCTACGATAGGCTCAGGGCACAAGAGAAGCCTGCGGATTGCGTTATGCATTATCGTGACCCTTTGCGGGCAACGATAGGCATTACCGTTTGTGATGGGAGCGAAACATGGGTAAGACCCTAACGGGTGGCGATAAGCATCGTCGTCTGCGACCCGTAAGATGGTCTACGATAGGCGATACACATCACCGTGTGTGACGCCAATTCTGAAACCAAAATAGGGGCCCGATCTATTGCTTGAGTGTGGCCAGGCTCACCGTGTGATCTTTCAAACAGATTTATGCACAACGATGACTAACACCGTGTGTGAACCATGTTGAAGACAAGAAACGAACGAAGAGAGCGAGAGAGCAGCTCGCGCATGGCACTACCATCATCATGCACGACCTGTGAAGTCACAAGAGGAGAAAGAGAGAAAGAGGCATGCACAGTATTGCCACTACCGTGCATGGCCTCTGAGAAAGACTCAGCAGAGGAGAGAAAGAAGAAAGAGAAGAAGAGAGGAGAAGAAAGGAGAAGAAAACCATAGAGAAGAGAAAGGAAGAGGGAGAAAATACCTTGAAGGTGGGAGGGGTACCACTTTAAACTTTCTCTCTCCTCTCTCTCTCTAAGATGCACTCACGAATTCAAGGAAGAATCTCAAATTTTATTGCTCAACATAGAGAATGAAAGGGGGATCCTTTACAATGATTTTTCTACCCTCTTCTCAATGAGAGGTAGTGCCTATTTATAGACTAGGGTTAAAACATGGGTGGATCACCCAAAACTAACCCTACATGATGATAATTAAGGTTTATTTGACTTAAAGGAAATAAGAAATAGGGTGCAAAATTATTGATTTGCCTCTGCCTAACAATTTATGGAAATCCAAAACAGTCCCTACTTCTGCCCTAGAATGTGTGTGATCTTCCGTGGATGATCCGGGGTTGCTTTGGTGTTCGTTTTTTTGAAATATGATTGTTTTCTTATAGGGCTCGGCATGGCAATCAATTTGAAACCAACTTCAAGCCATGGATCATGTTTCTAATCCACGATCATGCAATTTGAAGTTTAGATTAATCTTGTAAATTTCGGATCAATAGTGTGCTCGTTTCTTAAGGTTTTTTCATGATTTATTTGCTAAATGACACTGAGGATTCTGTCATGATCGCTTGACAAAAAACACAGCTCCGTTTTGTGCCCGGACCAAGATTTCGCAACTTTAGAGTTTTGGTCGGAATCTGGAATTCTGGTGCCAGAATTATTAGTCATTTTATTGGCTTCGTGTGTGAAATCCGACCGTTCATCATGTATGGGGTTCAGATCAGAGATAGTTCTAGACCTTACGCATATGATTGAACTAGTCTCATGTCAATTCAATGTGCGAACACCATGATTTGGCCACTCGAGCAAGGTGTGTCGCTGTTGATTTTCTTACAAGTTTCTTCATGAATCAGCAACTTCTCTCTAGATTTTCTTCCTACTCGGGCTTCGTCACAGGGAGTTCCACATCTTAAAACGCTCGTCTTGACGAGAAGAATACGCTCACAAACTTTGAGCACGATTCGACTTGGGACAAATGAGATATGGACCCTAAACATTACTATTTGTGATTGTACCTTTGCAGGGTGGTCGCACGGGGATAGTGTGCAGCTTCTTCTGTTTCAATCTTCCACCCATTCTTCCTGGAGTGTTTGCTTAAGCTAAAATTTGATCTATGGGGGTTTTCAACCATGCTGGATCCAATAGTAGTGGTCTCACAACTATTTGATGCTTCAAGAGTAGGGATTCAATTATAGGGGTCCGTTTTAAGGTGCTAGAGGTTGATTTTGTCAAATTTTGTTCTCAATCTACACTACGTTACAGATGTTGGAATGCGATTAACCTTGGTAGAAGTTCTTATGAAGATCTTGACCAATTTTGGGGCCATTCTGAGACTGTCGAAATTTCCACTGTTTGTCAGGCTTTATTGACCGGTTTCTCTTTTTATTCCGCATCGGGGACCCATGGTGTTGAAAAATGTCTTCAAATACTCCTATGGGTTGCTGTAAGGCCACTCCCCATATTCTTGCACCACCTCAAGTCTCTATGATTAGAGACTCAACACATCGAGGAGGAGATTCTAGGGCCACCACGTCATGCACACATGCTAAGACTCGTGGGTCATCCACTCGAGTCACACCTCCGGGGAGCCCTTATGCTACCTCAAGTACGCTTCTAGAATCAGGCCTCTTTGGGCAGAAACCTATGCATAAGCATGTGCATCTCACTGCTTGGGCAATGCCGTCGCTGCGCCAACCCAAGCACGTGAAAGACGACCTCTTCGTCCTCCTACTCAGTACACACTAGTGCACCCTGTAAGGGGCAGGCCCTCACCTGTTCCCTTGCAAACACCTGCTCCCAGTTCTCGACCTCCTAAGGCTAGACCACCTGTTTGGGCCCGAGCTGATCCCCAATTCATTTGGAATGCTACTTTAAGGGGTGTACACGTGCCACCTTCCCAAGCCACTAATTGCTACCTACCCAGACATTGTCGAGAACCAGTCCCCTCTTCTTCCACCTTTTCTCCTCCCAACGAATATCTCCAGACCTGGTACTCGAAGGTTTTCCCTAAGAGTACCATCCTCAGCCAGCCTCGTCAAGTCAGTTATGCCTCTAGACCCCACAAAGGGGTTCGAGGCAAAGGCTTGATGATTGACGAAGTTCTACAACTTCCAAGGCAACAGCCCAAGCTGACTCCTATCCCTGATCCACATTTGTTGCGCCATCTTATGGACACGACCCTCTCATTCTCTAAGAAGACGGATCAACCTCGACCCCAGTTCAAGTTCTGGAGAGAGGTTTATCATAGCCTCAAGTTCAAATAAGATGGAGGACTGCATATCCTGATTAAAGAGCCGAATAGAAAAGTCGGGGAACTCAGCTCCAAGGGTCTTCTTTCAAAAAATCCCTACTACCCTCTTCGAATCACAAAGACTGATGCGTGAATCCTGCATCGTGGTCAGCATCAAAGAAGACGACCCAACCACCCAACAGCCACTGTCTCAAAACAGTTAAGAACCTGTCCTCACACGATCCGTATGTAAGACTTGAGTTCAGTCCGGGCATGCTGACCCCTTGCTGACCGATCTGCCTTGTGCAACCTGCCAAGCTCGAAGGCCCTCCACTACACCTAAGGCTGGACTTCCTGGAGAAACAGTCATCGTTATGATTGTAAACGAACATAGCGACATTCAAGAATAACACATGAATAGGTTTGAAGACATGGTGGGCGCAATGATGGAGAAGATTGACCGCATGGAAACCTTGAGACACTCGGTGAACCATGATGTCAACTCCCATCACTCAATGATGTATGTCCAAGGCAACCTTCTCTCCCTACCTCACAAGACTTCTATCCCTCATTCCGTCTTATAGGTAGACATCGATGCTATGGTATCTCAGGAATACAGGCTGCAACTCTTTACTAGAAGTTGTACCCCTCCTACATTGATCAAGTCCCATTTCCCTCAGACAACAAGAAAGGGAAATTTACCTTGTTCGATGGTATAACCTCCCCACACCAGCATATCACCCATTTTCAAGTAGCATGTTGAGAGACAGCTGCTGATGGAAGACTTCTTCTCCGTCAGTTTGATGAAACCCTTGATGGCTCAGCTTTTCAGTTGTATACTCGGCTTCCTCCAAACTCAATACATACTTGGGAAGAAATGGAGAAACTGTTCCATCAGCATTTCTATGAGGTCGAGACAGAGGACCAAACCATCGAGCTTCTCACCTTGACCCAAGAACCGGATGAACCTGTGGACCAATTCATATCAAGGTGGAGAGATTTAGCCATTCTCCATTCGAATCCCATGCGTGCGAAACATGCAACCTGAGATCGCTCTACATGTTGAGGCCTCCAATCCGAGCTCCATGTCAGTTCGCATAGAAAGTTTGTCACGCCGCCATGGTGGGTCAAGACAATAGCCTTCAAGCTCGGGAAATAACTAGGGCAATGGTAGTTCTCGAATCAACGCCAGGGGCAAAAGGAGTGATTAGTGTGGCTGTTATCGTCATTGATCGAAAGAAGTTTGCCTCTCAGACTTTGGACCTCTCCGAAGGGGTAGGCAAAACAAAGACAGCACCTCAGGCAGGCAAACAGCAGCAATCATACAACCGGGTAGCCCCACCTACGAACCTTAATCGAATTGATTATTGGACTAACCATGAGAACAAGGTTTATCCATTTGAAAATGAATGGGTTCTTGCATTGCTCCGACTATTGCTGGAACAGAACATGATTGAGCTACTCGTGATCAAGTTTCCTAATCAAGCTGGTCGCGATACGCACGTAAGAGATTGTGCTTACCATCGAATGGTAAACCACTCCACAGAAGAATGCTACACACTCAAGGACCTCATCGAGGTTCTGATCCAGAACAGATCAAGCTCGAAGAAGTCAAGAAAGCATTTGAGGCAGCTGATGCGTTCAACGCAGTGACAGTTCAAGCAGAAGATGAGGCACCCAGCATCCTTCGCATGTCGTTTTCCATGATGCTTCAAGAAGGCTTCATCACACCAAAACCTACAAGACAACCCAAGCACTGGGCTCAAAGAGCCGAGGGTCTCTGGTGCCCATATTATCAAATATGGGGGCATGACCTGAGCGAATGCTCTGACTTCCACAAGCTATTAGCGAAGAAAATGTAGAGAGGCCAAGAAGTTGGTGACATTCCAGATAAGGATCCCCAAGTCTCTCCTCCACTGGTACAAGAGGACCCCCTGAATCAAGACCCTGGAAATGATAATTCAGACCCTCTTCTAGCCTTGCTTGTGGTGATGCTCCCACATGGACTCGTCACTCCTAGGCCTGCGAGGCAGGCTAAGAACCTTGCTCAAGGGACCAAGAATCACTGGTGCCCATACCATCAGAGATGAGGCCATGAGCTGAATGAATGTTATGAGTTTGAGGCTGTGGTTACAACAACAGTCTATGCAGGTCACATTGCTTACGTTGAATGCCCATCGATCGATATTTCCATTCAGGAGAGTGTCCCAGTACAAGATTCCCATGATGAAGCATCTGATCCCGTTGAGCCCTTGACTTCCCAGCTGTGGAAAGTCCATCATGGGCAGAGCAGGCTCAAGTCTTTGAAGCGACAAGCGTTTCGTCAAGTTAGGGATGTTCACAAACCTAGCAAGAAGGACCAAGCATCTTCAAAGGCGACTAGAAGAAGACGAGCACCAAGGGCTGCTCGTCAAAAGAACAAAGTTCGTCAGCCACCGGTCGAGCCATAATTTCTCAGGCCTCTCCCTCCCTTGACGACCTTACAAGACTTCATATCGATCGCCATCGATCTTATTCCTTCGTCTCATTAAGAGGATACCCCTAGGTCATCTCTTACTCAGGGCACGTCCAATGAGGGTGACGACATTAAAAGCACCCCCCAACAATCTAAGTAAGGGAAAGACCTAAGAGACGCCCCTACACACGTCCAACTCTGGTGATGATGTAAAACGCTGCTCTGATCGGTTCAATGAGGGAAAATACCTTAAAAGTCCCTCACCTACTGACCCTTCTCCGTCTTCTTCTTCTTCTTCTTCTTCTTCTTCTTCTTCTTCTTCTTCTTCTTATCCTTCCTCTTCTATGTGTCCTGCAGGTTCAACCATGAAATATCCAGACTTCGAGGCTCTTGACAGAGAGCTCGAAGGACCCAATATAATCAGGACGCACCGGAGAAGGCTGAAAAAGTCATTAGCCCAGGCGGCTGGATTCTCAATAGTTTCCTACGCTCTGACGGCTTGGGCTAAGGCAGACCCATCTTCTTCTAAAAAGAAGCACAAGAAGTCAAAACCAAAGAAACCCCAGTAGCCTCCTGAGCCCGACTTTGAGTAGAGGCTGAGAGAAGTAAGAGAGCAGAGCCTCTATTCTCAGGAAGCTTGCCACATGGTGCAAATATCATAAGCATCATCCAGCACGGGGAAAATGAGCCTGAGATCGGGGAAAATGCTGCCACCTCCACCTCATAAGCCAGGCATTTGGAAGTTTCCTGGTCCGGCACTTCTCCCTTTGCCTGAATACTTCAAACAATTTACCCATCCTCCAGCTCCCTGGGCTCCTTCATCACCCAAATACCCTGGACAATCCACTCATCCTCCAATTCCCTGAGATGCCACTGGTCCCATATACCCAGTCACTTCTTAACCCTCAACATCAAACATTCACTCAGACTACCCAAATCAAGTCTGTTGTGCAATCAAGCCCTCTAGCAGCCCAAAATTAACCTCTTCCACCTAAACCTATTCCTCAACCCATTATACCACCAAAGCTAGTGATAGGACCAGGAACACAAAAGGATGAAGAAGAAAAGGTGAAATATGATGTGAAAGGGCACCTAAGGAAGCTTCCATCCCTTCTCAGCATCTATGATGCCCTCATGCTCTCAAGGGATTACTGTACGGCTCTGGTTCAGGCTCTCTCCATTCTAGAGGTGTACGAGACTAAGGTGGAACGCATTGGGGTGGACCTAGTGATCTTAAGTGGATGCATAGAGATCACCTTCTCAGAGGATGATTTGTAGTTGGGAAAAAAATTTCACAATCACCCTCTCTTTGTGACTGGTGAGCTACATGCATGCCCCATCAACTGAATTATGTTGGATGGAGAGTCAGCAGTCAACCTTATCGTAAGGAGAATCCTCACTCGATTGGGATTAGGGTCTGAGGATCTCACTTCGACTCATATCACAGTTTGGTTCAACCAGTCAGGAGAGAAGCTGGCTGGCACGATCTGCCTTCGTCTCAGGATCGGTGAATTAAACGATTACGCCCAATTTCATGTGTATTGAACCACTCGTGTAAGAAGAAGTACCAAAAGACACTCATAAGATTGAAGAAGTTATGGGGATAGATCTTCCAGCTCCAACGATCACCTACACGTCAGACAATCAAAAAGTCTTGCATGTCCCCATTGCACTCTTGAAAGAAGAATTGGCACACCAGCCGACATGAAAGGTCATGCACTTCCCTGACTCTATCAGAAAAGAGCAGTTCAAGAAAGGACAACCCTCTTACCCTCAAGAGCAAGATCTCTTGGCAGAATTAAGAAGCGAGGTTCGCAGTCTTCAGAATCAATTAGGGGTTATGTGTATCACTTCAAAACATCTAAAGGAGTTTGTTCCTAAGACCAAGAGCTACAACGGGCTTGGAGTGAATGCACCTCGAACAGAAGCCAAATCCCCTCCTGATTGGACTATTTACAACAAGCAGGCTCATCACATTATGAGATTAATGAATTATGAGCCCATGTTCAATCAAACACTAAAGGGAGAAGGAGCAACTGCTCCCCCATTCGAGGTCATTCAAGTTACAGCGACTTGTCATAAAACAAATCTAGGTGTAGGTTATTCCTTAACGACTCAGAAACAATGAACAAAATCAAGAGATAGAGTACAAAGACGCAAATGGAAAAAGAAAAAGTCACGCATCATACTGAAGAAAAAGGAGAATTTTATTCATAAACCAAGGGGGTATTACAAGTTTCGGAATAGAAAAAAAACAAGGGAAAAAAAAAGAAAATAAAACGACACTTTCAAAATCGATCAATCAATTCATTGATCTTCTTGCTATATGTTGAAGGTGATATCTTAGCTTGCTGGATGTGTTCCTTCAACTCTACTACCATCTCAACCTCATGCTCCATCAAGGCCATCCCTTCCTCCAAGGAGTACTCAAGGGTCAAAATATTATCGGTAAGCACCTTATCATTTGCTTCTTAAGATGCGGTCTCCTCCTCCAATTTATCAAGATTTTGCGTCAGTTTCACTATATCTGCCTTTAAGGTCATCGCTTTTTTATGACGAGCTATGGCCTCCTTAGCAAGGTCGGATCTCTGGGAAACCGGAGCTTCATTTTCCTGTAATTTGGCTTCTATCAATGCGCGATGGCATATGAGCGAGGACTTCAAAGAGGGAAATTGTGAACTCTCTAGTCACTGTGCAGTTACTTCCTCCTGTAAGGCCCTTATTCTCCTTCCTTTCAGCTAATTTATGAAACCATCGAAATATGGGAGGACCTTTGGTGCACCCCCGAGAAGGGCAATCTCCCTTAACTTCTGGATTGCACTATCAAGTTTAGTAAGAGGCAGATCCTTTAGTCTCTGCATGCCTAGACGAAGCATATTCATGATTATGTCAGACATCCCATGGAAACTAGGGCTAGACAATGCTGTTAAGGCTGCCACAATAAAAGGAGCATCAATCCCGATGACGGGGCTCGAAGGGAAGAAAGCCTTGTGATTCATTGGCTCTTCTCGAGCAATTGTGAAGTTCAAGAGCTCATCATTTGCAGATTCAGAGGGGCCCTCAGTTTCAAGCTACTCGGCTCCACAGTATTAGCCTCCTCACCTGGCATTTCAGCATCACCATTAGTAGGCTTAGTCCCATCAAGGCCAACCTCTTCTCCTTGTCCCTCATTCTCTTGAGCAGCTTCAACTAGGTTAATCGCCTCACTTTGACCTTCACCTGCTAGAGTCATCATCTCAGCCTCAGCAAGTCCAGAGCTCACCTTCTCCCTTTGGTCTTCATCTTCTAATACCATCGCTTCAGCTATGGCCTCTTCTACTTGGCCCTCATCCTCTATAACCAGAACCTCTACCACAAAATCTCAACTCCCTCATCTTCTTGACCTACGCCCTCCAAGGTAGCAGCTTCCTGACACTCAGGCATATCTTCAACTATAGCCTCTACTTCAGTCAGGGCAACAAACTCTTGAGGTTCAATGGCCCTATCAATTTCCGGTTGCTCCCTTGGAGCAGCAACTCCAGCACTTCATTCCCAGCCCCGTCAATCTCCATTGGAGCCAGATCTGACTCAATAGTCATTCTAGGAACTTCAGGCACCACCCCAAGCTTAGGTGCCACTTCTCTATCAGAAACAATGATGTTGGGCCCATAAGGGTCAGAGACATCTACCTCAGTCTTCAAAGAGGCCGAAAATAGCTCAAGAGTGGCTGAAGGTGACTCAGAAAGAGCGGAGGGTCACTCAGAAGGAGCAGCAGAGAATTCTTAAGAGGTAGAAGATAAAGAGCCATCAGCCTGTTCCATGATGGTAGCAAGTCTTGCACTCCTGCATTTTCGAGCAGGCCTGATAGCTCGGGACAGAGTGTGAGTGACAGCAGGGTAGCATGCTTCCTCTTCTTTCCTACCACTGGAGGAGGAGCAGTTGTCTCAAAACTCTTCCCGCGAGAAGAGCCTGTAGCAAGAGCATTATGAGGGCCACTCCCTATCAATGCATTCGGGTCTTAGATCGGGCACCCTTCATGACTCAGGACCTTTCGACCATCCTTTCATTCGAAGATAGAGGTGAGGATATCAAAAAGACTCCCCGTCCTCTTCTCCATATCAAGAAATTGCGGTGAAGTTTATTCACTGCTATCTCGCGAGATACGCCAAGAGCCTCCCAATTCCAAGGGTAGTCCAAGGTAAAAATCTCTCCTAGAGGGGGAGCCCTGAGTATCCTCTTTTGCCTAATATCCCAGAGCCAATTGTAGTTCTCCCCTTTCTAGTGGTGATCAGTCTCCCAGTACCCTCGACTTGTAATCCTCAACCAGTATGCATAGGCCTGAGTCAGTCAGGTCCATCTGCCAAAATGTGGTACCATATACTTGCTGATCTCAGTCATTTCTGAACATGTAAACCATGCGGTATGGATATGCTTTAGCAGCCATGATTCACGGGAAGTCCCTAGCTCTTCCTTTCTACCAATGTTCACTCTGCCATGGCATTTTTCAAATAATACAAAAAAGGGACAACCCTGATCAAGCCCATGCTGACGAGCAAATCGATGGGGGAAATACCCTTTGAGTCTAGCATTGCGTGGGGTTAGATAGGCCAAAACCCCGCCTCTGACGCTCAAAATGAACATGAGCTCCTTGATGGTTGTGGGAGCACCATCTAGCTCCTTTCCCAGCTCATCAATGAATGCGAGGTCAGTAAAGCCTTGAACTGGAAAGGTGACTCGATGCATGATGGAGAATTCATTTCCAAACAAGTTACAAGCCTCCACCGGGCTGTGAAAGATTACCTTCTGCTCGGCAATCCTCATCAAGAAGGGGCATATATTCTCCCCCATGCCTAGACATCAGACATACGTAGCAGGGAAATAAGCTCCTAGCCGCTCGTATACATAATGGATGGGGAATGGTGTCTTGGAGTCCCTTGAGAAAGCTTCGCCTCCGATAAGGCCATTACCTCCCTCTTTTCCTTTATAGGCTTTCCCTTTGGAGATGACTCCCAGTCCATGGTAGATACTACATATAAATAGTTTGGCAAGGGCATATTGGTGTCCCCTTGCTATATCGTAAGCCACATAGAGTGTGCTTGGACATATGTCATCTGCCCCTCCAAGAAGAGCAAACTTGCACAAAAACAGGGCCAAATATGCAACCAAGAAGATGCAGTGATCATTGCTCTCGGGTTGGTAGATTGGAGGCATCCCCTTCACAACTCCCTTTCCCTTCCTTCTTGAAGCGCCTAGACCACCCTCCTCAAGGTAAACCCCGCAAAAGAATTTCACCCATTCGATGAAGGATACTTGACTATTGCTAGCCTTGGAATAAAGAAGTTGGTAAATCTCGAAGATTTTCTGAACACTAGCAGGCGGTCTTTCTTCTCTTAAGCAAGCATCACCAAAGATTACTGAGTTCTGAGGCACGAACTCGTCATACATCGCTCCGATCAGTGGAAGGCCGCTAATTAAGTGAAGGTCTAGTAAGGAGATTCTTGCCTCCCCATGCTCAAGGAGTCACGTATTGCTAACATGACTCCAGGTCTCCAGCAGTACCTTAACGGTGTTGGAGCACCGATCATAATAGCATGTCGAGCAATGAACTGTTGCTAGCAAAGATGCATGCTCAAGAATGCTTCTGTGTGACCCCAGCATGTGGAGGGTCCAGAAAGAGTACCCCTTCAAGTACTGGTGCTCCCCCTGTATTTTGAGACTAGTAGAAGACCATATAAGCCCTTTGGTCTTTACCATCCTCTTTCCTAAAGTGGGCAAGTTTGTGCCAAAAGCTACGTTTCAGTGCATGCATTGAAGATGAGCCATCCCTTCTTCAACACTAACGCTCCTGTCAATATCCTCCCAGACCTCAAATTGAATAGGACTGGTAATGAAAGTGACACTAAGAGGCCACTTTGCTTTGCAAATGGGGGCCGTCACCCAAATGGGATTACCCCGTACTAGACTCTCGCCAGTAAATTCACTGGTGCTAAGCTCTCGCCCCTTTGAAAGATTCTTCATGTCAGAGATTCTGTTTGAAGGCCCGGACATTAAACTATATATAAGCACTCACTTCCATGTGGAAATCACCAAGACATGAGGCTATCATTGCGCGTGAAAGGCACTAACTAGCGTCGTGCATGACTAACGTCGCTTGCATCAAATAAATCCTAACACCGGTTGTGCTTGCTGAAGGCTGACGCTGGATGTGTTTTGAAAACTTAACGCCAGCTACATTTGACAAAGGCGAACCCCGGCTATAATCTCAAAGCCTAAAGATGGCTGCATCTTCACGGACTAATGTCGGTAGCGACTAACGTCGGATTCCCAAAAGGGCTAACATCGGTCGAGTCTTCAGAATTATCGCCGCTTGAAGCAGTGCCTCTCCTATCTCCTGCACGTGCCACAGATTGTACACATGTTACCTCGAGCCCCGGGACTGCCGCCTGACGACCGCTACTACAATGGGGCCTGACGCATGTCCTCGTGCGTGTGGACCGGCAGCCGTTCACCTCCCAGTGGCCATTCACTGCCAATGACGATTCGTTGTCATGTGACCTCTCAGCTTCCAGCTAGGAAACCACTTCTACTCGATGGAAAACTCACCGAAAGACCTTCCCCTATTCTTCCCAATAGTGGAAAATCACTGGAAAAACTCTCAAAACCAGCGGAAGTACACCGAAAAACACCTGTGAAAACCTGGAGTCCTTTCTCTCTTCCATAGAACTCCTAAAACCAGTGCCAAATCTCTATAGACTTCGGTCAACTCCCTGTTTTGCTCGCACTGTCAACTCCGGCAGCAGTGACCCTCATGAAGTCCCCTGCGCAACTCGATTGGTTCTTTCTCGGTGATGTGCTTACTGACAAACTCTTACCTGAAAGCTCTGTGCTTTGCTGGAATTCCTACCTGGAGCTCTCTCACTCTTACTGTCAAAATCATTAACCTTTTCTACCTTCAGTAAAACAGTAAAAATGGGGTTTACCCCCTTATATAGAAGACACTTCCTCGAAGTGCCCCTCACAAAGCGAGAATGCTAGCCAGGTCCCCAAAGTCAAATCGACGATGGGCCGGACTAGGTCAGGCTCAGACCTGAGACTCGAACATAAGCTCATCGCCGTCATTACAACGCTGATCATCAAGATCAAATGAACAGGGCTGGGCCCGAGCCCGAGGCCCAATCTCAGACCAAGGTTGCTCGCAGCTAATGACGCGCGTGAAACCTTGCGACTAACAATGCGAGTAAAACTCCCTGACAAACACTGCTTGTGAACTAAGGCTGCATGTACCAATGTCACATGCCAGCGACTGCTCAATGCCATTCGTGTAACTGGTGACTCCCTGCTAGTGCCACGTATGGCAGAACTCGATCACCACTATGAGTGTTCTACCATCATCCCCAATATGAATTACACTAGTGCCACAACCCATCATCCCCAGTGGAGTTAGGCATATGCTAAAAAGGTAATGCTTACCCCTGTAATCCCCATGGTCAGTCTCGCACCAAGCTATTCCCCATGGAGTTCCATCTTTCACCTTAAAAAACCAGGTTGTCCCCTAACCCATTGAAGTCTGCTTCCGCTTGCCACTCCTTATCAGGTCACCATCTCCATCTAAGCCTCTGCTTATGTATCGCCTTAATCATTTTATCCCCAGGGAGTCAGATTGCTATCCACAGACCTATCCCTCATAGAGCTTCACCTACATGGCACAACTGTCGTCCTGGCTGCATGACCTTAAAGTGTACAGCCATGGTATGGGCAGCATGACCCTAAACTGCACAACCATGGTCCATGGTGTATGACCTTAAATTACATAGCCATGGTCCGTGCCTAAAACTGCACAACCATGGTCCATGCTGGATAACCTTAAACTGCATAGCCATGGTCTAGTTGCACGACACTAAAACTGTATCGTCCAAACTATATGACCTTAAACTATAGCAGAGGTCTAGTTGTACGACCTTAAACTACATGGTCCTAGTTGCATGACTTTAAACAACATAACCACGGTCGATGCTATATGACCTTAAACAATAGTACACATCCTGGCCACATGACTTTAAAAGGCTTAGCACCATGATCCAAACTATATGACCTTAAACTATAGCAAAGGTCTAGTTGCACGACATTAAACTGCATGGTCCGAGTTGCATGACTTTAAACTGCATAACCATGGTCCAAGCTATATGAACTAAAACTATAGTGCATTCCTAGCCACATGACGATAAGTTGCTTTGCACAGGTCCCAGAGGCATGACCTTAAAACACGCCCCCGCACACGCACATGCCCTTTACATGAATTTTCATGTACGTCTTCTCAAACTGATCCGTCCATGTGCACGCACCACCTTCATAACCCCCAATGAATCCCTTCACTACCATTCATCATTCCTCAGTGAGTCTCACTCATGCTCATAAAACGGCGAGCCATCCCATCATCCATACTCGCCGTCAGTTAGTGGACCACCACTTTCCACCTTTCATCCATACATCATCCATCTTGCATCGGTAGCCTCGTGCCATCTCCTCAAAGGTGAGTCAAACCACCACCATACTCACTCCATGACCTCCACAGACTGTCAGTCATCACCACCATGGTCTAGCTGTATGACCTTCAACTGTAGTGCATGTCCTGGTTGCATGATGATAAAAGGTTTCTCACAGGTCCCGAAGCATGACCTTAAACACGCCTTCTCAAAAAAAAAAAAATAACGACCATGGTGTAAACCTAGACAAGGGAACGCCATGAGTAAAAATAACCGACGGGCATGGTCACGAAACCATGACTAAGAGAGTTTCGTGAATAAAAACCCGTGCATGGTGAAAACCCGAAAGGGCACCATGAGTAAAAATGAAAATAAGGGTGGACATGGCCGAAAGGTCATGGGTAAAAGATCCCCAAATAAAAGGAAGTTGGTGAAAACCGTCTCTATGGCACCGCTTCCCAAGTCCAAGTGAAAACCTGCAAGGGCGTTTGGACCAATAAACGGGTTGATGCAGCATTCGCCTCTACAAGCTGCTTCAGCCCACATTCAAAAGAAAAATCCCTGGTGTCACAATACCAGGACCTAAAAATACGAGCATCAAGCAAGATTCTGACAAGTTGAATCCATTTACAAAAAGGACTCGAAGGAAATAAGACTCGCTAAGAAGGCAAGACAAATCTCATGAGGAAGAGCATTATTCCCATGAGGTCACTAAAGCACTCCAAAATGCTGAAGATTCCCCAAGAAGGCCAAAGTCAACTAGAACTTGGACCTGTTAAGCAACAAAATTGTTAGCAGTAAGTAGGGGTTATACCCACAACTAGTCACCTTGGTGAACTAAAGTACCCTTCCCATCTAGTACAATCTGGTGCACCACGCAGAAAAACGTCAACCAAAGGCCCTTTAGCAGAACATCTAGAACAAACCACAAAATGAAAAACCCATATCAAATGGGAAAAATTCCCTTCAATATGGAACTTGACCGCCAGACAGGCCAGATTCTGACCAACGAGGTCCGTACAAAATCCTCAACTGTTAGAATCACAACTAGTTGTGATAACTTCGATAGAATCCCTCAAAAAAGTCTCTTCTCCCCCTAAAGTCTCCATGGATGGACCTGTACATTGCATTCAGACGTCTGAGCATCCTAGTTACAGTATTGCATGGATCTCCTCGGCGTTCACGTAGTCTTGTGGCTAGGATAAAAAAACTAATATAGTCGAAGGAAATGTTTTGAATGTTGTCCTTCTTGCTTCTCTCGAAGCACAACATTTAGTGAGGCAAGCTGTTTGAACACATTTTCTGGCACCTTGGGTCCCCGATGCGGAATAAACAGAGGAGCCAGTCAATAAAGCTTGAACTACAATGGAATTCTTGACAGTCTCAGAAATACCCCAGAACGAGTAAAAATGTTCATAAGGAGTTAAAAAGGCTCCCTACATAGTTTTATCACAATCCGACATGTCTAAGGCAGTGCACACAAAGAAACAATTTTGAAAAAATAGTCTCTAGCACCCTGAAACAAACCCCGTTACTAGAACTCTAATTTTGATGCATCAAATTACTATGGGACCACCACCATTGGATTCGTCACGGTAAAAAACCCTTATAGGTCAAGTTTCAACTTAATCGAGAGCTTCAGGACAAAGTTATGGGTAAAAGACCGAAAAAAGGTAGGGCTCACACTATTCCCATGCACCCTCCCTAATGGTGACTGTTGTTACAGTCTCGGGCAGTGACTTTCAGGAACCATATCTCACTCGTCCCGAGTCATGCTCAAATTTTGTGAGCATGTTCGTCTCGTCAAGACGAGCGTTTTAATATGTGGCAAACCCCATGATGACGCGCGAGCGGGGAGAAAAGGAAGGGAGAAGTCAATGATTAATTAAGGAAGTTGTAAGAATTCAACAACGACATGTCCTACTCAAGTGGCCATATCAAGACGCTCGCACATCGAATTGACACAAGGCAAGTTCCATCATATGCATAAGGTCTAGGGCTATCATTGGTCTGAACCCCCTACGTGACGAACGGTCGGATTTTAAGCGCAAAGACGACAAAGTTTCTATAAATTTCGACCATCAAAATTCAGATTCCGACTAAAAACTCAAGGCAACAAAATCTTCGTCCGGACATGAAATAAAACTATGTTTGTTGCCACCCTTTCGTGATGGCATGCTCAGCACAATATAGTGAAGAAATCACAAAGAAATATCAAGATATGAGCATACCATCGATCCGCAGTTTTCAAGATTCATCCAAATTTCAAGTCGCATGATCGTGGCTTAAAAACACGATCAATGGCTCAAAGTTAGTATCAAATCGATCGCCATGGCGATCCCTATAGGAAAACAATCATCTTTTTGCCAAGCGAGCACCGGAGCAACCCCAGATTAGCCATGGAAGATCACGTATGTTCAAGGGCAGCTTCAGGGACTCTTTTGGAATTCCATGTATTGTTAGACAGGGGCAAAACATTCATTTTCCACCCATTTTTGGAATTTATTTAATTCAAATAAATTTTAATTATCATCAATTTAGATAGTTTTTTGGCATCCACCCATGTTTGGGCCCAATTCCATAAATACATGTTAAACCTAATTGTATCTTCCCTGACCTTCCCCATACTTTCAATTCATCAATAAAGTTTAAGTTTTTGCATTGAGTTGGATAGGCATGTCTTGGAGAGAGAGAGGGGAGAGAGAATAATTAAGCTAGTACCCCTCTTCTCTAAGGTAATTCTCTCTTCTTTTCTTCTCTCTCCTCCTTTTTATCTCTCTACTTTTCTTCTTCGTTTCTTTTCTCCCTCCTCCTTTCTCGCTCTTTTCTTTCTTCTTCTTCTTTTCTTTGTTTCTCTCTCTTCTTCTCTGTGAACATGAACGGCTGTGGCAGAGCCGTGCGTGCCTCCTTCTTCCTTCTCTTTCTCTTTTCTCTCTTTTCTTCTTCTTCCTCTTTCTCCTTTATTTTATTCTCTCTCTATTCAATCTTTCTCTCTGCGTGACCGTGCATTGGTGATGATAGCACCGTGCATGCCTCCTTCTTCCTTCTCTTTCTTTAACACACACGGCAAGGGCAGCACTGTGCGTGTTTCATTCTTTCTCTTCTCCTTCTTCCACTCCTTCTTTCTTTGTTATGTCTATGTTCTATCTTTCCCTTTGCATCTCTCTGTCTGAACATGCATGGTGATGGCAGTGCCATGCACGAACTTCTCTCTACTTAGTGTTTTCTCTCTAACACACATGACGGTGGCAGTGCTATGCATGCCTCTTTCTATCTCTTTCCTTCTTTCTCCTCTGACTCTTTCCTTACTTTCCTTTTCTCTCTCTTCTTTCTTTTTTCACCTCTCACTGTTCACCTTCTTTCTTTCTCCACTTTCCTTTCTTCTTTCTCTTCCCTAAACCCTCTTTCTTTATCTCTGCCTTTCTTTCTCTCACCCTATTATTTCTTTTCTCTCTCTTCTCTGGTCATGCATGGCGATACGCATCGCCGAGCAGGATACTCTTATCCTTCCCTTATCATCTGGAGACATGCATAGTGAGCTGGGCCTTAACTCGAGCTGTGCGATAGGTCTCTATCCAAGTTTCTCCTTTTCCATGTTGTCCATTGCGATGCTCATCGCCGCGCATGACATTCATCTCCTCGTTCTTTGACAAGGACACTGAACTAGGCCCTTTCTCGATTGGCGGGTCAGGTCATGTCTGAGTCACTTACGACACAAGCGACGATGCCTAACACCGCTTGTATTTCTCTTTATATCTCTTCTTGTCTCTGTCATGAGAGATAGAACCCATCATCGTCCAAGTTTTTTCTCTCTCTTCTTTCCTTCGTCATGGACAGCAGAACCCATCATCGTTCATGTTCTTTCTCTCTCCTCTTTCCTCCATCATGGGCGATAGAACCCATTACTGTCCATGATCTTTCTCTATTCCTCTTCTATCCCTCCTTTCTTCCCTTTTCTCCCTCTCTCTCTTCTTTTTCTATCTTCTTCTTCTCTCACCTTTCTTCTTCTCTCCCTTCTCTTCGCATCTTCTCTTCTCTCTTCTTTCACTTCTATCTCTTCTATTTCTTTTCTTCTCCTTTCCTCCCCTTTTTTCTATCTTTTCTTCTCTCTCTTTTTCTCTTTTTGCTTTTTTTATCTCTCTCCTTTCTCTTTTTCTTTCTTCTTCCTCTCTCATTTGACCAAGGGACAAGTCTAGCACTGTCACGGTAGTCTCGTCGTCGAGCAGTATTGCTGCTGTGCCAGTCTAAGTTATCATGTCCATCTTGCTGCCACGTCGAACTCGCCGTTGTGCAAGGCTGGTTGGTGTTGGTGTTCTGTCGTTGAGTAGTATTTATGCTGTGCCAGTCCGTGTTACCTTACCTATCTTGCTACCACGTCAGGTCAATCAGCATACTAATCTAGCCACTGTGCTAGGCTAGTCACCTAGTCAAATGATTCTTTCTCTTCTTCCTTCTCTCGACCCTCATCTCAACATTTCTTCTCTTTTCTCCCTTTAATATACACACTTGTGTTCATTCGCCCAAAGACAAGGTGAGGTCCCTCGGCCCACTTATCTTGTAAATTAACCATGTGTGTGTGATTGTTGAAACAAGAAAATACAGGCTAAGGGAGGTGATTCTGAACCAGTTGTATGACTGGGGAGCTTAAATCCCTTTGTTAACAGTTGGTATATCTGCCCTTTCTTCTAAGCAATGTTCCCGAGAGAGCGATCTCAAGTCCTAGGTTCCTTTTGAAACCCGAGATGCGTGCCACCAGATCATCCAGATCAGGGGGTGAGATCAAGGCACCTAACCAAAGTGATCCTCTGGACTTCGTTACGAAGGGAAATTAGCAACCCGAAGTTCATTCTTGCTACCTTTGAGCTGCCTTCTGCTTCCATAGAGCCCGAAACTTACAAGAGGCACTAGGGATAGCTTCAAAATCAATTCACAGGTACCTCATGTCCCCCTCTGCAGTCTCCTCGTGCTCCCTAGAATCTCAGAAGTCCATCGCTTATGACAATGATGATGATGCCATTGCCAATGGTGCCACACTTCTTAGACCCCAGGAAGCCCTCCTAACCTTTTCGGCCCTTTGCGTTGGTTTCTGTGAAGGAACAGTCCGTCGTTATTGGCAGTGGCATTGGTGCCACTGGAATATGCGCCAGAAAGTTTTATTCCATCACTCCGCTTTTTCGTCTTTTCCTTCTTGATAGAGTCATTTTCGTTGCTTTCCTACACCCTCGGCCTCCTCGGCAGTTATGGATATGAGGGTTCCTCAACCTCACTTTGCACCAAACTTTGAGAAAGGTCTTAATCAACTCAAAGCATGCTCACTCAGACCACGCCTTAGTTAGTTTACCACCCAAGGCGCACATCACTGAGCACCAATATGCTCAACACTCAGTCTATGTTGGGGTGCCAAGACCTTCACTCTCATTTCCCTTTAATCAACTTGTCAACTGAAGTGCGCATTGCCCGACACCCATGTGCTCGGTATTCAATCATTGTTGAGGCGTCTAGCCTTTCGCCTTCATTGCACTTCGATCTACTTTGCCGACATGGAGCACACTATTGTAGGGTATTTTTAGACACTTGTGTCCCCAGTACGAATAAGGAGGAACCTAGTTGCGACCTAGGCCTATAAGTACCAAAATACCTATGGACTACGAAAACATTGATAGAATAAACCTTGATCTTAACTGAATTTTGAAAGGCATTGGATTGGTCCCAAAATTCCTATGGGGGTGGAATTTTACTCCCTAAGAACACCTGCCAAGTTTCGCCATGATCTGACGAACCTAAAGCAGCTCATTCATACAGAAAATCAGTTTCAAATTCAGCTCCTAGCATGTTGAAAATGCACCTCATAACTACATCTCTATTATCGGGGTCTCAGATGAGTACCAGATTTCTTTCATTAGATTCAAAACGTTCGAAAAGCCCCATATATCAAATTTCAACTCATTCAATCACTTCTGGACCATTCTAGGGCCAACTTACCCAAAAAGAGTAGGCTTTACACTATTTTGGTACAACCTCGGTGAACCAGTTTCCATTTCTAGAAACTGTACTATATGAACTTGAGATGATCTTTCAAAGGCCGTAACTTCTTTGTTTTAAGCCATATCAAGCCCAAATTTTTTAGGATTATTTATTTTGTCAACCTGCAAGTTTTGATGTATGGCATGGCCCAAAATGGAAGAAATCCTTGTGACAAGTTGCATAAAAAAATGCATTGCAGATTTTTCGAAGATGAAGACCCCTTTGATCAAATGGTTGTATCATGAAGCCTCGACCTCATATCGTCTTCAAAACGGGTCTGTTATGACCGTGATGCCGACGGCTTCGATTTGAGCTAAACATAACATGTGATAAAAGACCTAAGATATCATATTTTGAGGTTGCAAAAGTGGCATTTTTCGACGAACTTAATCCCATATTTCGGCAACTTACCCAATTCGAAAAGTGATGATCCAGTAACCAAATCGAGCCATTTTTATCACAAAATGATTGTGGAAGCTGCCCCATTATTCTATGATGAAAATATCGACCCAAAACATCAAGAAATAGACAAGATCAAGTATTCAAGATTGCAAGTGTCTCATCTATTGCCTTATTTCAAGAATGGCTCGAAACCTCGATTCAATGATCAAATCATATATCAAAATGACCATCTCGCCAAGACCATCACTTCTATATTGTTATTTTTGTCAAAAGGTTATCGAAAGAGCTTGAAATAGGTCTCGAACAATCACCATAGTCTATGGTGTATTTTTGGGGACCATCTCATCATTTTCAAGATTCTGGGTGGAGGCAAAGTTGTTATTTTTTCCCCCAAAATGGGATTGAATTTTAATTAACAAAAAGGTAATTTTTTACAATTTCGCTTGCTTTTAATCATCCACCCTTATTTCAAGGGGATGATATATAAGCACCTTATGCTCATTTGAAACCCTAAGGTGGGATGTAAGTTAAAAGTAAGTTCAAAAGTTAAGGAAATACATTGAGCTTCCCTGTAGTTTGTGGTTTTTAACTCTAAATTCCTCACCTCAAAGAGAGGAGAGAGAAAACTTATTGAGGACTACCACTAGAACATCTCACTTCCAACCTACAAATTTTCATTCCCAACCTAGAACCCTTTACTTCCATTTTCCTTAATCCCTACTCTCATACAACCTAGTCACATCTCCCATAGTTTTTACCTCATACACCTTTGGCATACTTTCCATCGTCCCTAGTTCATAAGCCTTAACACTACACGCTCACTTTAATATCAAAGCACTCAACTCACCTTCAAGTATACATCAAGAAGGTTAGGACCAACCTAGCCCCTAGTCCGGACTTAAGGGTCACACCAAGTAACCACCCTTATTCTCTTTATCTTTCTTCTTCTCTCTCTCTCTTCCTCTTCTCTCTCTCACTTGGTCTTAGACCTTAGACTAAGCCCTTGGTCCCCTCCCTTTCTCCCTCTTTCTCTTCTTCTTCTTTCCTCTCTTTCTCTTGGTCTCAAATCGGGGGCTAAGCCCCCAGTTTCCTCTCTTTCTCTCTCTTTCACTCTATTTTTCTCCCTCTGTCCCTTTATTGGTTCCTCTCTCTTTCTCTCTTCTCTCTCTCTCTTATCTCTCATGTTGTCTCAGACCGGGGGCTAAGCCCCTAGTCCCCCTCTCTTTCTCTCTTCTTTGCTCTCTGGCTCTCCCTTTCTATTCTCCCTCACTCAATCTCGAACCAGGGCCTAAGCCCCAATCCCCTTCTCTTTCTCTCTTCTTCTCTCTCTCTCTCTCTCTCTCTCTCTCTTCTCTCTTCTCTCTCACACGGTCTCGGACCGAGGCCCCACTCCCCCTCTCTTTCTTTATTTTTCTCTCTCTCTCGCTCTTGCTCTTCTCTCCCACTCGATCTCGGACCACCCCCCAGTCCCCCTCTCTTTCTCTCTTCTTCTCTCTCTCTCGGTCTTAGCCCCCCCATCCCCCTCTCTTTCTCTCTTCTTCTCTCTCTTTCACTCTTTCTCTTCTCTTTCACTCAGCCTCTGACTGTGGACTAAGCCCCCAGTCCCCCTCTCTTTCTCTCTTCTTCTTCTTCTCTCTCTCTCTGTCTGGTCTTCTCTCTCACTCGGTATTAGACTAGGGGTTAGCCCCCTGTCCCCCTCTTTTTCTCTCTTCTTCTCTCTCCATCTATCTTTTCTCTTGTCTCTCTCGATCATGAACCAGGGGCTAAGCCCCTAATCCCCCTCCCTTTCTCTCTTCTTCTCCCTCTATCTATCTCATTCTTACTCCCTCTCTCTCTCATTCCCAATGTCTCTTTCTCGACTTCTCTCTCTCGATCTCTGTCTCTCTATCACTCTCAGTCTCTTTCTAATTATCTCTATTTCTCTCTCTTTCTTGGTCTTACTCCCTCTCTCTTGATCTTACTCCCTCTCTCTCACTCTTGACCTCTCTCTTTCTTGATCTTAATCTCTCTCTTTTTCTCTCTCTTGTTCTTTCTCTCTCTCTCTCGATTTGTTCCACTCTCTCGATCTCTCTCTTTCTCTTTCTCGATCTTACCCCCTTTCTCTCTCTCACTCTCGATTTCACTCTCTCAGCCTTACCGTCTCTCTCTATTTCTTTCACACCCATGATCTCTCTCTCAGACTTACTCTCTCTCTCACTCTCGATCTCTCTTGACCTTACTCTCTCGATATTTCTCTCACTCTCTCTCAACTGCAATCTCTCTCGATCTTTCTCTCTCGTCCTCCCTCTCTACCTCTCTTTTTCTCGATCTTAATTTCTCTCTCATTCTTCCACTCTTTCTCCACTCTCACTCTTGATCTCCATCTCGCTCTTTCTCGATCTCTTCTCTCTCCTTCTTGATCTTTTCCCTACCTCTCCTATTCTTTCTTTCTCGTTTTCTTCCAACCTTTCTCTCTCTTCCTCTCTCATGTTTTCTCCTCCCCTCATCTCCTCTCTTCTTCTCTCATCTCAATCTCTTACCTCCTACTTCTTTTACCCCCATATCTCTCGGTCTCTTCCCTTTTATTATTGCATCGTTCTTCTTTTACCTACACATATCGTCATCTTTTCGCTCTTTACTCCTTCCATGAGACATTTTATTGTTATTATTATTATTATTATCTTTCTACCTATAAGGTCATTTGTTAAGATGATGCCGAAAGGCTGTTAGACTAACAAGTGGTCCGTTATTTTTCACCATCTCCTTTATCTCCCCCCATTATATTCGCAATAAATCAATCATCTAATGATAAGTTAGAGTCTTCTGACCGACTTGTCTGGCTATCTTACGCATGTGTATTCATAAGTCGCAGAGTGCAGCAAGGGAGCCAAAGTCAAACCAGCCTCAGGCTAGGGGGCTTTCCATCATGATCTAAGAGGGTGTCTCTAGAAGCTTGAGAGTGTCACGAACCCATCATGAGGTAGGTCCCACCTCACACTCTGTAATTATCTCTCACTAATTGGTACCTACTCACACGCGCACCACACGCACTACGAATTTCGAGAGAGAAATCTTGGGCCGGACCTCACATCCGGGTCCTAACTCATGGTCCTTAACACGACAGATAGATTCCGAACCACACGCATTGCTAGGTACCCACCATACCTTTCGTTCATTTACTTGTTTGTGCACATTCTTGCATATTTGTCACACTTTTGTCACATGCACTTGTGTTGTTTGACAGCCTTTTCGCACGCACCTGAAAAATCTTTCAAAAAGAGTTTTTCAAAAAACTTGCATCTGTCCTTCAGACTCCCGGGGTAGGTACCTAGTTCTAGAGGAAGAGACATTGGGATTGCGGTCCCACAACGGGAAGAACCCATGACCCTGTGTACTTTGTTATCGGCCTCTTAGAAGAACCCCAAAATACTTTAGTCCCATAACTGCTTATATGAGAAGTTCGGACCAAGGTGGGCACTACACTATCAACCCCTCCCCCCCCCCCTCGTTTCTCAAAAAGATAACCGTAGGTAGGAACTCTAGCTCGACCTTCTTGCTAGCAGTTTAGAGGGACCCATGTGTTTTCGATTGTTGTTGTGCCTAAGTAGAGATATGTACTATGACCTAGGTGTAGAGGTGTGGGACTCGGACACCGAGTCCACCGCCAACTCATACCAAAAGTCGAGATCGACAGCCCAGTGAGACAGTGTGTTTCCGTCCCCTAGGACTATGGGACTCAAACTCAGTTCAGGCCAATTGTTAGGCCACCTAGCTCTCTTTCTGAGGACCAACTGAGTCACCAACCATATAGTAATGGTCATCATGTTTGTGTCGTTAGGCCCACCTTGAACAGTCAAGGGGTCAGATCAGATGCAATTAGACAGTGGGCTGGAGTATTGTAACTACCATGATGTCGGACGCAAGATAGGGTTGTGCGCTTTCAGTAATGTACATGCCGATGATCAAAGTGTAGACAATCCCTAGAACCCCTTAGTTCCCCCCGGCTTAATAGGAAGCACTCCCTTAGGAATAGTGCAACTAGATCCTCCAATGCTTATGGCAGTCGTAGGGCTGATAGACTACCTCTTAGAACTACCCTTTCTAACCCAAGGGTAGCACTGGACTCTAGTAGGGCCTAAGTCCCACTTAGGGTCGGCCACATCATAGACCCGACTGCCATATCCCAAGTTGTTCTCCAAGCCATAAGAAAACCCAGATTAGGACATGCAACAAAACTCTCAGCCAGACCCAATCTAGAACCCTCTCAATTTGGTCAAGTGCAACCTGACCCCGACATGGTCCCAAATCAATTCGTCTTACCATTTCCACCATTGTTAGTTCAAGGGAGATACCATTTGTCCCAATGGCACCAGCCTCTCCACAAGTACCTCAATCAACACATGTTTACCCAGCTGGCCACTTTGGGAAGAACCCTTGGGTGCCCTCCACATAGGTGGATGTTAAGTACCTATCTTTAGAAAATGAAGTCAAGATCATGAGAGGAGCCTTGCATTAGTTCAGAGTCAATGACCTGGCCCTCATGGACCCTAATGATGAATCATACCTAGATTGCTTGACTGATCTCCCCATGAACTTTATACCGCTAGATTTCTTAAATCGCTTCAATGGAAATGGGGATGCTAACCTACATGTGACGAGTTATTTTCTCGTCGTCCCTACCCTGTGTGACAAACCAACTGCCCTTAAAGTGATGTTTATTCATAATCTCACAGGAGACTAAGTCAAATGGTACAATACTTTTGCGAGGAGCTACCATGAGGCATCATGTTGAGATATGTTTTAAGAAATTTGTGACAAATAATTGGGCCATGATATTGCACTTGGTCTCACTCGGGGAATTAGTATCCTTCAAACAAGGACCCGACGAAGCATTCACAGACTTTGTCGACCGGTTCAATGCTGTGGTCGCAACAGATCGCTAAATTCCCTCTCTCAAATCTTGTCAAGATCAGCATGATATTGGAAAATGCCAACCTGGAATACAAGACATTTTTTATTCATCACAATGTCCCTCTGACTTTTCACATTATGTCAAATAGGATCTTGCTGTACAAAAGAATCGAGTCCCAACTAGCTGGTACTAAGCTGGTCGAAAACCAAAGGATTAACGAGCTTGCAAGAAAAGCAACTCAAGGAAAGACACAATTAGCAGGGGAGATGCATCTGATCATACTCCACCAAGTAGCCTCGGACAATCGAAACCCTCCGACTGATCAAAATCAGCAAGGAAACTAGGCTGTGGATAAAAACAGGTACAGGTCGTATAATAAACCCATAAGGCTGCAAAGGCACTTCACCACCCTAAGGAAACCTTTGGACGAGGTCCTTCGCCAACTCCTCAAGGAGGGAGACTTAGTGCTTCCTCCCTAAATGCCACCGCCATATGAGTTAAGGGACAATACCAAATCGTGTGAATGGCATCGACATTGTTGGTCAGGGCCTGATTTTCTCTTCGATCCTCGGATGGATGGGGCGAGGGGGGCAGGGGTAGGCACTGGCGAGTTCTCCTGAGCGTGGATAGGAACCAACAACGAGATAGATTTTTATGGAGGCGGTGCGTTTAGAAGCTTGCCTCACCATTTGGGGGTTTGTGGGACACACCCGGGTGGTTCGCCCTCTCTTCTCTCTCTCTCACTANCTCTCTCTCTCTCTCTCTCACTCACTCTCTCTCTCTCTCTCTCTCTCTCTCTCTCTCTCTCTCATGCTCGCAATCACAATGGGGGTTTGATTATCCCTCCCTTTGATTATTCCCTCAAAGAGGCTGACTGGATAGTGGAAGGGTACGGAAGGACCCGAGTGCTGGAAGTCTTGGGTTTGCTCGTGACTGTATGTCAGTCGCGTACGAGGCTACTGCACGGGGGTAGGTGACGATTAGAGGAGAAGTGAGAGAGGGCCCAGGGTGTGGCCTAGCTTGGTAAAGAAAGAGAATAGGACAACACACTTGGTGGTATTTTCTCTCTCCTCTCGACAACATTAAGGGTTTAAAAGTAAAAGATGAGTGAAAACAAGCGTGATGCATCTATTTCAGTGATGAGTAATCCGCCTTTTTAGAAATTCCTTAATGTTGTTTACATAGAGAACTCACCAAACAGGGGTGAATGAACAAAAACTAAGGTTAATTAACATTAAAATAATTTAAATAAAATCCCAAAATTAGGTACAATGACAGAAACACCCCTAAAATCTTTTATGCTAATGATGAAACCATCCCTCTCTGACGGGCCTCCCGCCATTACTAGATCTTGAAAGCTTTTTTGCCCTCATTTCTTCAATGCTTGTTCGATCTTGAACATTTTGGTGCCCTTTAGTCGTGCTGAGGCAACCTTTTTCCCACAGGGAAGTCTAACCAAATTCATGAACTTCGGTCGCCAATGCCTTTCGACTTATGATGCGCTAAGTCTTTATTTTGTTTGCAAATGAAAGAGGAGACTGTCACAGTCGTTTTGCACCAAGTTTTGTCCGTTTTGATCTGTATTTGTAGCATTTCCTAATTTGGGAGGTCACCAGAAAAGGGATTCCGACAACCGAGTGGTCCTGCTTCTTTTATAACCTTGGGATTTGTGCTTATCCGACCTTGGATTAAGTACAACAGTTATACCAGTTTGTAGCTCTTCGTGAGGTGGTTTTATTGAACTCATTCTATCGAGGATCCGATGTGTGGATCTCGAGCTATACTTCACACGGTTTGAGGTGTCTTCTTTTGGAAACCCTGATTTTTCTAGTTTCATGCTCACCTTCTTTTTAGCAAAGGTTTAACTCTGGGTTGCGCCATGGTGCATGCCCTAGGTCAAAATGATGGGGTTGTCGTGATCTAGAACATGTCCAAGTTTGAGCTTTTCTCAATTCTAGACAAAGGTTCTGTAGGTCATTGAAGTCCATCTGGAAACATGAAGTCACAACCTCCATGGTTGGGGACTGGTTCAATGTGGCCGCACCGGAAAATGTAAAACATACTCGTTTTGAGGTAATTTGGGCGTATAACCCTTTTAAGTGGTCTGATTGAGCCCAAATTTAGTCATTTGGGGTTTTACGATGCTCTTAATGCAACTGCGGTGGTCTGGTACTGTTTGAAGCCGCTAGCGCAAGGCTACAGTTGTAAGTCTTTCCTTCATACAATAGTACTCTTCCAAGGTTTTCCAATTTGAGGCTTATTTCATAGTACAACTTTGATCTGTCTATATCTCGAGTACTAGAAGGACCGAGTTGTCACTAGATTTCTCTTTTTTTGTGTGAGACATAAGTACATCAAAAATGACGTACAACAATTGCATCTCCCTTAAGCATCAAATTGAAAACCTAATAGAAAAAGACATTATCAAGGTGGTTATTCCGGGAGAGCCTGTTCAAGAGGGCAACCAAAATATGGGTATATATGTCGACCTATTACCAAGTGGCGATCCGCAAACTAGCATGCCACCCATGGCAATCGTGGAGATTCCTGCGGTCGACCCGAAGGGAAAAACAGTAGTCGTAACCATTCACGATGACCCATACATTATAGACCCTTTTTTTATTTTCTCTTGCATAATACCTGCTACCACAACCTTCTATGTTACAAGAAGATCTACCCCTCGAGAACCTCCGATACAGCATCAAGATGCAAAGAAACTCCATGATGACGAGGCCAAAGAGGGGTTCAATCCCCCTCTAATGACTTGCGAGTAATCAGTGTTGAATGCAGCAACCCTATCCATAAAACCATCCAATTGGAAGGAGCATACGAGGAAGTCAATACATGGATAGATGAGGAACCATCCTATGTCATTGCTGATGGGGTAATCACATGCCTAACTAGGCACGACCACGACATCAAGCCTACTCGACTCAGGGCCGAAACCTTATAAGAGAGGATAGAGAATCCTTCCCCTACACCTCAACCCACTGCAGATAAAGAGCAATCTTGACTATCCATTTCTCGGTGCTAGTCGGCACACCTTCGGTGCCACTGGCAATGGCTCCGGTGTCATCATTAATGAGCATTAAATGCAACATCCAAATTAAATGCTGCCTTAATTGCTATTTAATCCATTTAATTTCTTTCAAATTAGGATAGTTGGATCGCGTACATGTGTGTCAGAAGTTGGGCACCACTAACATAGATGCCAACACCATTTGGACCTACTCCACAAAATAAAACGCTTCATGTCATGTTCTGTATGGTTGGCCATATGGGGTCAGGATGCATTGCTGCTTGAAACTCCTCTTTCAGCATTCTGAGTGGACCATCGTACAATTGGTAGTTGAGTGGACATTTCCTATACCAACAAAAATCGACACGCAAGTTCGTACTGACATCAATGGACTCATTAGTACCTCATGTCAGGTGTCAGTCCGTGCTGACAAGCATGATAATGCAACTGTCACTTCTATAAATCATCACAGTTTTGGGTTTGCTTTGATCTGGCGGCAGTCAGTTTCGATGCTACTATGAATGGCGCTAGGCCCTTGTCTCTCCATTCAGGCTGTTGCTTTCTTCTATTCTGGGGTTTGTGTCACCATTGGGAGTGGATTTGGTACCATTGGGAGTGGTGCCAAGACTTTGTGCTTTCATAATGTTCTTTAGTTTGACTACCTTGATGCCTATTCTGACTTATCTCGCTTTTCAAGTGCTCTTGGGGCTTATAGAGGCTAGTTTACATATGGGTAAGGTGGGCATGAGAGGTTCCAGTGTCGAGGTAGCTTGCCCAGGGTATTTTGGTCCATCGTGTTTTCCACATTCGAGATTGAGGTGTCTACAAATATGGAGTTCTCAAGGGCTACCTCATGCTAGCTCGATCCATATTATAGAGGACACAAGGGGATGATCCCCTTAATCGATTTAAGACTTTGAACCAATATACTCTTTTATTTTAATTTGAGGCCTTTCTTACATGTTATTTCTCATTTTTTAGTGAAGTAGTGTGAACTACATGACCCTAAAGCATAGTGCCTGTCGATTATTGTGATCAAGGTTCTCAGAAAGTACTCGTTCATTGAAACTTGAGTATATATGTTGAATATGTGAGGAGTCTCAGTGTCTATTAAACAATATGAATATACAAGCCTGTCTTATATAAACAAATGCAGATGACAATAATTGAAATAGACACCTATACAATACCCACACTTACCATAAATACAAGATATTGTGCCTACCCTTCCCTTTTATACTAATTACAATATACACCTTCCATATGAATTTGAAATATAATATATACTTTCCTTTAACACTCCCCCTCAACTCAAAGATGCTATGAGAGAGAACAACTAGTGTTTGAGCACTAAGTTGCATAAATGAGACGTTGGATCTTCAGGTGCATAGTGTGACCATTAGAATTAGTGGCATGCTCAAATTGCTTGATCAACAAGCACAAAAGAACAGCAGAACAGGGCAAGCTCAAGCAACGACATATCAAAAAGCTTAATTGAATAGAGCATACTTGAGCAACAGTTAAAAATAGTCGAGACATTAGAGAAGACATAATGGTCAACACTTGAAGAACCAACAAAAAATGCATATCTGAGACCGATTTAACATCTCACAGATAGATAGACACGATCGAGGAACAGATCGAGCAATAGATCAGCATACATGATCATACAGAAAAGAACAAGATCGAGTAATAGAGTAACAAACTTAATCGTACAAACAAGAAGAGATAACAAAGATAATATTAGAATAATATATGATTTTTTAAAAATAAGTTTTCAAAGGGGTTTACTGATAGATCAAGCTGAGCTGGGCGAATGGCTGATATTTCAAAGGCAAAAAAGGGTTGTTTTTTAAGAAGGGTAGAACAAACTATTTTAAGAGGATCATTGACAACATCAGATCAGAATGGTTGGGTGGGATTTCAGATGGATATGGACCCTGAGATCAAGATCCAGATGCAAAAACAGGCAGAGGGGAGGTCTTTCCAAAGAGCATATTAGCCGTTTTCAGAGGTAGATTTAGAGGCGGGTTTCAGAGACTCTATCAAGCAGACATGAAGTCTACAGTCAATGCAGAGGAAATCCTGGTAACTATTCTAAATTTACATCAGAGGAAAGGAGTGGGATGATGGTCGAGAAGTGCACAAGCTCTCCCCACATGGTTTCCATACTTAATGGGAACACTGACTTTCTCATCAACATTGTAGAGGAATTGTAAACTCTGTTAGTATCCATAGACGTAGAAGAGGAGGGGACTCTATTTTCTCTCTCTAGGTTGTAACAAAAGTGTTTCAGAAGAAGAGGTCAAGCGAATGACAAAAGTGTTTCAAAAGTCAAAAAACTACAAAAGCAATGGAACAATAGAGTTGAGGTGGTCTCATGTGATGAGAGAGAGTGGTTCAAATATGCAAAAGCAACGAGAACAACGATGGTCTCAGGGGATGAGAGAGAGTGGTTCAAATCTGTAAAAGTAACAGGAGCAGCGGTTGAGGTGGTCTCAAGGGATGAGAGAGAGTGGTTCAAATTCTGCTTAACAAGGGTCTGACATCAGAGGGGAGTTGTCATGACCCCACTCCCTACCGTCCCCACCAAACCCACAGAGGGCTAGGCTTGGGCCCGTTGAAGGACAATAGGGTGTGGGGTCACGACCACAGGTAGAGAGTACCACTCGGGTTGGAGTGATCTCAATCACTTGGAAAAGCATGAATTTCCAGTATCAAAGCCAACCACGAAAGAAACGAAAAACAAAACACAATATATATAACCATATTTTGATGGACAAACAAGTTCCAAAATACAAATAAGAGTCCAAAATAGCACATATAAGTCCAAGGCACAAAAGGCCCAACATCAAGACATATTTCAAAATCAAATGGACTATATGGCCAAACCGCCAACTAAAACATAAATTGCAATATGGAGCTTCAACCGAAGTAGAGTAAGAGACCCAAGCGCAATCACCAGCTCACCCCGGTCCAAACAGGCTGGCAATCACTCTACATAGAGGAAAAGTTAAAAGAGTGAGTTGTTAAGCCTAGTAAATAGATCTAAGTGACATGCAATCATGCTTACAATTATTATATCATAACAATAATCAGGTTTTTATGCTAGTCCTGCAAAGCATGGAGTCATGATTCAAATTCATATTTAACAAATGTATCTCGCATGATTCGTTTCATGGCAGAGTAATAACTATAGAGATTGATCAGATAAGATATGGACAAGAAGTCGATCAAATCATTCAAGCATGAGCCTTATAACAGATCAAAACAATTAGGCATGTATATGTGAAGCATAATAAATATCAAGAGATAGTTGCTAACAAACTAACTCCCTAACTCTTGAAGTTGAAGCCCCACCCATCAGGCCAATCTAATCACAATGTCTAGAGCCTCTACCATCCCATCAGGAGAGAAGCACCACCAATGGCTCACTCCAATGTGTAGCGCCTCACACACACAGTCCCCAGCGTGCTTTGGGAAATTTTGATAGGCAAGGGCTTTGCAAGATACGGCCCTCTCATGTGTCATTATGGCGAGATAGCGTTACACTATAAAAGGGGTCCCAATGAGTAGTGCCACACATAGATTTTGGGGGACGCGACCCTCCCAAGAACACACACTCCTAACTCTCATCCTATCATAGAGAGTTAGTGAAAGATCACAACTGTAGGAACAAATATCTCATCATATCGTGGCAAGGGCATGTCACCATGCTCTCATAGCTTATCACGAACATGTTACCATGCACACGTATCTCATCTGTAGCATGTCACCATGCACACATATCTTATCAGTAACATGTTGCTATGAACACATATCTCATTAGTAGCATGTTGCCATGTACACATATATCATCAGTAGCAAGTTGCAATGCACACAGATCTCATCAATAGCATATTACCATGAACACATATCTCATCAGTAGCATGTTTCCATATGCACATATCTCATCAGTAATATATTTCCATGCACACAAATCTCATCACTAGCATGTTGCCATGCAAACATATCTCATCATAAGCATGTTACCATGCACACATATCACATCAGTAGCATGTTATACATATATCACAAAAACATCACTAGATCATATTATCATACTTTTCAGGTCAAGATACATTAACATGTCAATATCATGCTATATATCAATGCAATAGATATCACCATGTCATATTATCATGCTTATCATCTCAAGAGACATTATCATGTCAATATCATGCTATATATCAATACAATAGACATCACCATATCATATTATCATACTTATTAGCTCAAGAGACATTATCATGTCAATATCATGCTAGATATCAGTGCAATCGACATCACCAGGTCATATTTCTGGTTTTTCCAGATGAACACAATCCACCTCTAAGGGCATATCATTAAATTTCACAATCATTTAATCCTACAACCATCTTTTTGAAAATTTAGACTCATAAAGAGACAACTTTTATGAAGGGAGTAACCCCAAAATTTGGTCTAACGTTTGTCAAACTATTTGATGTTCTCTGATGAAATTTCTTTCTTTTATAGCTGAAAATCCAGGGTGACACCTTACTGGAAAAATGACCATATCTTTCAAACCATAATGAATTTTATCTTGATTCTAAAACTAATTTTAAACCAGACTAATCTATATTGCATTTCAAAGTGGTTTGATCTCATTTGAGTATATTTTGTTATGTAAAAAGCTTCACATAAAAATATGTTAAATCCTTGGAATTTCATTTCACAAATCTGGCATGCTTTATAAAATAGTTAATAGCTTTCAAATGAAATGACATAATAACAAGGGGTCTTTTCTATGTAGATATACATTCAATATACTACTAACCCACCAAAATTCATGGTCTAAGATAAGGTTTAAGGTACCCTAACTATATCTCAAACAGGGACCACAGTTCTGGAAAACATAATGCTCTTTAGAAGAATTTTAGTAGCATGCACCCGTACCCACACTCACACCCATAATCGAATTTGACATTTTGATTACATAAGGAACATGCCTTACCAAAATCATGAAACTACATAAACTAAATCCACTTACTTATGTTGACACCCCATTTATAATTGGCAAATTCCATGGTTTTCCTAAGCCCATAGGACGACACTATTTCAGTAGACCCCTAAACCACAGACCACCAAAATCCATAGTCTCATCCTATGATCCACACCTAGAAAATCCCTAGATTTTAGTAGTTATCCATTCTACACCTAGTAAATCCCTAGCTTTTAGTAGTTATCATTTCACACCTAGCAAATCCCCTTGTTTTAGTAGTTATCTATTCTACATCCCTATTAGGTCTGTAAGTAAAATAAAACTAACGTCGCTTTTTTTGGAAGGAGGTGGGACGTGCAAGACTAGTGACACCTCTTAAAAAGGTGGGACGTGTAGGTTAGAAAAAAAGGAGTTGGGATGTAGGAGGTTAGAAGTTAGAGAGAGATCCTAGAGAAAGAAAAATCTAAACCTAAGAAACCCTAGTTCTAAGGTATCTTTAGATCAAAAAAACCATTCAATCAGGCTAAGGCCTGGTCAACACTTGTAGAAAAAGAGGACACCGGTTCTAATATGGGCGAGCACTCGAAGGCTCGAGAGTCCCGGGCCAATCTGGCCCAGTTCGGTATCGTTTCTTGCTATTTTATTATTTCCTTTTTATTTTTATTACATTTTAGTTAGAAATATTTAGTTTATTAGTTTTTATTTAGTGTTTCGTATTTCGGATCTATGTTAGCTCTACCATTGATCGGAGAGCAGATCTGCTCATTTTTAATAAGTTCTGGCCTCAGATCAGAATTTGATTTTCCCCACATTTTCTATCACTTTTTCAAAATCAGTTTGTGGTGTTCAGATCTGAGGATTCTTCTTTTGAAGGTCTCTCTGATTTTGCACTATAAATAGTTTGGTGTGTGTTGATATGGAGTTGCTGGTCCGGAATCGAGAGCGGTCTCGAACTGTCGAGCATATCTGTATTTTTCTTTCCGTAATGTTGGGCTCCGTTCCTTTTCCAAGTGGTCATAAGGCATTTCAAAGTTCTCTTGTTCCTTTAGCCCATGAACTGTAGACATCCCATTTTAAATCTGAAAAATTCTATGGTTTTCTCAACCCATAGGACCACATTATCCTATTAAACCCAAAATCCATAGTTTACATAGCCTACCTGCAAACAACCTGTTTTACAAAAAAAATCATTAAAAATAGTAAAAAAATCCATTTTGACCCAAATTTTCTTTGAGATCTTGACAAGAGCTAAGGAACACACCCAAAGTGCAAAAACTCAATTTGGACCAAATTTTATTTGGGCAACATGGGCAGACCAGTGTCGCCCAAGTCTACTAGTGCCACCCGGGAGACACCACAGGTGTCGCCCATACCCTTTTGGCCCAAGTTGGATTTTTTCTTCCCAAGATGGTTTTCTTGTCTTTTTTGGATATTTTTATTATATTTATTTGGGTGACACTAGGCGTGTCGTCCGGGCGACACTGCCAGTTTCGCCCAAATTTGTAGCCCCGAAATTGAAATTTTTGGATGAAGATCTATTGGTTATGGATGTATATCCTTTCCAACAGATCCTTGGCTCTATAAAGTCTCTTTTTTGTGGCCATTCAAAGGCATCTCTAGATGGCTTCAGAGAAGGGAAAACCCTAAACCTTTAGAGGTTTGAAACCCTAGAGGATAGACTTGCTTCAGAAACCCTAGCCTCCTGAAACCCTAACCTTAAGCCAAAAGCCTAGACCTAGGGTGCCAAAAGCCTAGACCTAGGGTACAAAAACCCTAGTTCTAGAATCATCTCCAGGGCACAGCCACCCTTTCAATCATAGATCTGCTGGTCAACATCCGAATGAGAGAGGCAAAGAGGACACCGGTGCTGATATGGGAGAGCCCTCGAAGGCTTGGGAGTCCCGGGGCATCCGACCCGGTTTGGTATCGTTTCTTCCCTTTTCCTTCTTCTTCTTTTACTGTTTTCATTTTATTTTGATCTTTCTTCTGGTTAGTTTTCTTTAAAATCATATTTTAGTGTTTTGGATCATGCTGGCTCTACCACAAATCTGAGAGTAGATTTACTCATTTCCAGGCAGATCTAGCCTCAAATCTGAATTTGATTTGTCCCACTTTCTCCAATTTCTTTTTCATTAGTTTAAGGTGTCAAGATACCAGAGATCTTTGTCAGATGATCTATCAGATTTTGCATCGTAAACAACTTATTCCAAATCGAAGCCCTCAAGATACAATATTTTACAAGCTCCACTTCGATTATTAAGCTTCAAGTGGAGTGGGTTCAAGCTTGAGAGGTTAAAGACTTAGGGAGGTTAAATGACTAAGGAAGAAGAAGTAGAATGTGGTGGAAAGAGGGGCAAGGGAGGGAGTGGGAGGAGAGAGAGAGAGAGAAACCAAATTTATGAGTAGATGGAGGGGTATATATAAGTGTCACGCCCCCAGAATATACAATACTGATATTCCTGAGATGTGACAGTCAAAACATATATACATCTCTT
>NW_006500144.1:3041259-3103658 GCF_000471905.2 Amborella trichopoda | reverse complement strand
CTAAAAGTGGAAATATCACATTTATTCCTAATAATTTACAGCATTTAGAATATCTTACAATAGATAAAATATCACAATTTTTTACTAAAAAGATTATTCTTCGAGACAATGAGATCGCTTACTTTTGATGACTATGGATCTTCAAAGGAAGTGTGCTCCATGAGACACCACAGGGTAATCCTACTAAACTCATTATGGGGTCGTTCCTCCCATTCTCTCTCTCTCTCTTATTCTTATTTAGACTCTCCTCTATGCTCAACTTGTGGGTCAACTGAATGCGTAGATAGGAGAAGGAGATATAGAGAGAGATAAAGGGAGAGGCGGTGTATGAAAGGAGAGAGAGAAGAAAAAGGCATTCGTGAAGTGTCACGCCCCATGGTTGTTGAGTTGCCACTTAAGTGGCCAAAACCAACTTTCCATCTAAAACCTTAAAACAATTGATGGTGGACCTAAAGTCCACGCAAATACAATTGCACCATCCAAAAATTTTGTTATTCTTGAAACATTTTTATAAAAAGCTAATGCTCCTATTATTTGGCATCCTCAAGAAAAAAAATGTGAAGTTATCGGCCAATGAATATTGGGCATAATACTAATCATTATGAGAGAATACTAATTAATTTCGACATACTGAACTATCACTTCAAAATTATTTATTTCCTGTAAGTATTTTATTTTATTTTATTTATTTCTATTAACACCACTAATATATATATATATATATATATATATTTATTTATTTATTTGAAAGTTTAGGATTGTTGCAATAAGCATGTGTGGTGGAAGCATACATGTGCCACATGGCACTCAAGTGATCATATAAGGGGAGAGAGAAAGCAAGCATGGGGAACACAATGATGGGGGTGGAAGCATGCATGTGCCACATGGCACTCAAGTGATCATGTATGAAGAGAGAGAAAGCAAGCATGGGGAACACAATGATGGGGGTGGAAGCATGCATGTGCCATATGGCACTTAAGTGATCATGCATGAGGAGAGAGAAAGAAAGCATGGGGAACACAATGATGGGGGTGGATGCATACATGTGGAGAGAGAGAATGTGAGAAGAGAGATACTCTAGACCACCATACACCACCTGCATGCTTATCCACCATCGATCTAACATGCGTTTATCAATCCGCACTCAGTAGCGCTCTCATCCACCTGCGCTCTCAACACGCGTCAGTCTACTCATGCTCGGCAATGCTCTCATCCACCCACACTCTCAATGAGCATCGGTCTATCCAAGCTTGGCAGCGGACTCATCTACCCGCGCTCTCAATACGCGTCGGTCTATCCTCACCCAACTGCACGCTCGTCCATCCGCACCCAACCTCACACTCGTCCATTACTTTGGGAAAGTCCCAGACCTTACATTATTCCCCTCTTAAAAATGATTTAATCCTCTAAATCGTACATCTGCTATTCAAATAACTGTGAGTACTTTTCCCAGATCTCATCTTCCCGTTTTCAGGATGACTCCTCCCTCGAAAGGTACTGTCACAATACACATACTAGCAGGATCTCCTTGTTACGCAACACCTGTACCCTCCTATCCAGTATTTGAACTAGCCATTCAATGAGGGTTAGGTCATCCCTAATCGGTATAGGCTCATATCTCAGAACATGGGATGGGTTGGGCTGATACCTTCGTAATAAAGATAGATGAAAGACATTATGGATGTTTGCCAACCCGGGCAGTAAGGCAAATCGATATACCACACATCCGATCCTATCCAATATCTCAAAGGGTCTGATATAGCGTGGGTACAATTTTCCTTTCTTGTCGAACCTCATGATGCCCTTTGTTGGTGACACCCTTAGGAAACCCTATTACCCACCTCAAACTCTGGTCTCTCCTTCGGTTATCAGTGTAACTCTTTTGCTGACTTTAAGCTATCTTGAGCCTCTCTCGAATCAATGCTATCCTATCAGAGGTCACCTGGATGATTTCTGGCCCCAAAAGCCTTCTTTCACCAATCTCGTCCCAACAAATGGGTAACCTTCCTTCCATACAAGACTTCAAATGGTGCTATCTGAATACTGGCTTGAAAACTGTTATTATCAGAAAACTTAATCAAGGGTAAATGGTCATCCCAACTTCTCATAAAGTTCGTGACACAAGCCCTTCGCATATCTTCCAAGGTCTGGATGGTCCTCTCTGATTGTCCATCAGTCTGGGAGTGAAAGGCAGTGTTATAGGTAAGTCTCGTCCCGAGGGGTGATAGCATACTAGCCCAAAATCTAGAGGTAAAACAAGTGCTCCTGTCAGTCACAATGCTAACCGAAACACCAAATAACCTCACTATCTCCTTATTGCACAACTGAGCCAGTTGGTCCAAAGTATAAGTCGTGCGAATCGGCAAGAAGTAGGTAGCTTTGGTCAACCGGTCCACAATGACCCAAATGTTGTCTTACCCTGAACTCGCTATGGACAAGACAGAGACAAAATCTATAGAAATGTGCTCCCATTTCTATTTCGGCATCGGTAAGGGCTACAACAACCTAGTGGGCTTCTGATGCTCAGCTTTCACTTGCTGGCATGTTAAACACTTGGACACAAATACTGCCACCTCCCTTTTCATGTCATTCCACCATAAGGTTTTCTTCAGGTCTTGGTACATCTTAGTACTTTCGAGATGTATAGTATAACAAGAGTGGTGTGCCTCTTCCAAGTTAGCTTCTTCACACCCTCATCATTCAGGACGCACACTCGATCTTTGAATCGCAACAATTCATCACCGCTCATAGAGAACTCGTCTCTCTTTCCCAACTTCATCTCTTCCACCATCTTCATGAGTTGAGGGTCCTTCTTTTGTGCCAACCGATCCTACTGAATTAGTTGGGGTTCCATCCTTATGCAAGCATTCATACCCACAACACTATTAAGGGGAGGAGCTGGATGTCAATCCACTATATCTTTTAACAACTTTATCTCTCAAATCATTAGATGGGCCACTGATGCCACGGGCTTCCTACTCAGAGCGTCTGCTACCACATTAGTCTTGCCCGAGTGATATTGGATGAAACAATCGTAATCACTCAAAAGGTCCATCCATATCCTTTGCCTCATGTTCAACTCCTTTTGGGAGAAAAAATACTTGAGGCACTTATTGTTCGTTAACGCCTTAAATTTGGCTCCATGGAGCCTATCTAGATTTTTAGGGTAAAAACTATAGCCGCAAGCTCCAAATCAAGGGTTGGATAATTCTGCTTATACGGCTTCTGCTGTTTGGAGGTATATCAAATGACCTTCCCTCATTGCATCAGTACACATCAGAGCCCTTTGTAAGAGGCATCGGTGTAACTACAAGGTCCTCATATCCTTCGAGTAAGGTCAGTATCGGAGCTGTGGTCAACCTCTTCTTCTATTCTTGGAAGCTCTTCTCACAGTCATCTGACCACACAAACTTCACATCCTTCTAGGTCAGTAGAGTTAGAGGAAGCGCTATCTTTGAAAATCCTTCTAAAATATGCCTGTAATACTCTGCTAACCCCAAAAAGGGTCAACTGCGACACTATCCTTAGTAACAATGTGCCCAAGAAAGTCCACGTTATGAAGCCAGAACTCACACTTGCTCAACAAGGCATACATCTTTTCTAACCTTAGAGTCTGAAGGACTACTCTCAGGTGTTGCTCATGCTCCTCTTGGCTCTTTGAATATACCAAAATATCGTCAATGAAGGCCACTACAAATCTATCCAAGAAGGGTCTGAATATCATATTCACCAGGTCCATGAAAACAGCCAAGGCATTGGTCAAACCGAACAGCATCACTAAAAATTCATAGTGACCATATCGGTTTCTAAATGCGGTATTGGGAACATTTCCCTCCTTGAAACGCAATTGATGATAACCCGTTCAAAGATCAATCTTAGAGAATACTTGAGCCTCTTGAAGCTAGTCAAAGAGGTCATCAATCTTAGGCAGAGGGTACTTGTTTTTCACTGTTATTGATTCAACTGCCTATAATCGATAAAAAGGAGACACACTCGGTTTAATGAACCCCTTCTTTAACAACTCCTACAATTGCACGTTCCACTCCTTCAATTCTGCAAGTGTCGTCCGATATGGGGCCTTGGAGATGGGAGCAGTGCCAGAGGCCAAGTACATCTTAAACTCTTTCTCCCTGACTGGGGGCAAAGAGGACAACTCTTGCTACTGAGACCTCCTCTAGCCTTGACTAGATGTCTCGATTTTCTACCACATAGTTTAAGTACCCGATGCATTTCTAGTCAGAAGACAATGAGCTCGAAGGGCTGAAATAAAGTGCATAAGGGTAGCATTTTTTATACCAACAAAGTGCAGCTCAGGCTGGGTAGGGGGTCTAAAGATCATATTTTTATCATAGCAGTCAACGGTGGCATGGTGTGTGGATAATAGATCAAAACAATGAGGCATGTATATGTCAAGCATAATCAATATCAAGACATACTAACTAACTAACTAAATAACTCCTGAAGTAGAAGCCCCACGCATCAGGCCAATCAAATCCCGATGCCTCTACCATTCCATCAGGAGGGAAGCACCACTAACGGGTCACTCCGTTGCGTAGTGTCTCACACACATACACAGTCCCCAGAGCGGTGGATCGAATTTTGATTGGCAGGAGCCCTGTAAGACACGACCCTCTCATGTGCCTTTCTGGAGATAGATAATTACACTACCAAAGGGGTCCCAATGAGTAGTGCCTCACATAGATTTTGAGGGGTACGACCCTCCTAAACACACACACTCCTAACTCTCATCATATTATAGAGAGTTAGGGAAAGATCACAACTGTCGGCACATATATCTCCTCATATCATAGCAGGGGCATGTCTCCATGTGCTCATAGCATATCACGAGCATGTTACCATGCACACATATCTCATCAGTAGCAGGTTGCCATACACACATATCTCATTAGTAACATATTTCCTTGCACACATATCACATCAGTTACATGTTGCCATGCACACATATCTCATCAGTAGCATGTTGCCATGCACATTTATCTCATCAGTAGCATATTACTATGCACATATATCTCATCAGTAGCATGTTGTCATGCACACATATCTCATCAGTTGCATGTTTCCCTGCACACATATCTCATCACTAGCATGTTTCCATGCACACACAGCTCATCACAAGCATGTTACCATACATACAAATCACATCAGTAGTATGTTATGCATATATCACAAAAAACATCACTTATATCATATTATCATACTTTTTTGCTCAAGAGATATTATCACGTCAATATCATCCTATATATCAATGCAATAGACATCACCATATCATATGATCATGCTTATCAGCTCAATATCACATCAATATCATGCATTATATCAATGCAGTAGACATTACCATATCATATTATCATGCTTATTAGCTCAAGAGACATTATCATGTCAATATCATGCATTACATCAATGCAATAGACATCACCATGTCATATTATCATACCTATCAACTCAAGAGACATTATCATGTCAATATCATGCTATATCTCAATACAATAGACATCACCATGTCATATTTCTGGTTTTCCAAGATGAACACTTTCCACCTCTAAGGGCATATCATTAAATTTAACAATCATTTAACCTTGCAACTAATTTTATGAAAATTTAGACTCATAAAAAGACAACTTTCATGAAGGGAGTAACCGCAAATATTGGTATAAAGTTTGTCAAACTATTTAATGTTCTCGGATGAAATTTCAGTCTTTCGCAGCAGAAAATCCAGGGTGACACCTTACTGAAAAATTGACCACATCTTTCAAACCATAAGGAATTTTATCATTATTCCAAACCCAATTTTCAATCCGACTAATCTATATATCATTTCAAAGTTGTTTCACCTCATTTGAGTATTGTTTGGTTCATGGAAAGCTTCACACAAAAACATGTTAAATCCTTGGAATTTCATTTTACAAATCTAGCATGCTTCAGCAAATAGTTAATAGTTTCAAATGAAATGATATATTAGCAAGGGGCCTTTTTCATGTTGAAATACATTCAATATACTACTGACCCTCCAAAATTTATGATCTAAGGTAAGGTTTAAGGTACCCTAACGATCTCTCAAATAGGGACCAATTTTCTGAAAAATAAAATGCTCTTTTGAAGAATTTTAGTAGCATGCACCCGCATCCACACTCACACCCATAATCGAATTTCACATTTTGATTAGATAAGGAAACATGCCTTAACATAAGCATGAAACCATGGATTTATGATGGGGGTGAAAGCATGCATGTTCCACATGGCACTCAAGTGATCATGCATGAAGAGAGAAAAAGCAAGCATGGGGAACACAATGATGGGGGTGGAAGCATGCATTTGCCACATGGCACTCAAGTGATTATGCATGAGAGAGAAAACAAGTACGGGGAACACAATGATGAGGGTGGAAGCATATATGTGGAGAGAGAAAATGTGAGAGGAGAGATACTTTAAACCACCATACAGCACCCACGCTCAACCGCCGCTTCTCCACCCGCACTCTAAGGCGCACCCGTCAATCCGCATCCAGCAGCACTCTCATCCACCTGCGCTCTCAACGTGTGTCGGTCTACTTGCGCTCGACAATGCTCTCATCCACCCGCACTCTCAATAAGCGTTGGTCAATCCGCGTTTGACAGTGCACTTATCCTCTCGCACTGTCAACGTACGTCGGTCTATCCGTACCCAACTGCGTGCTCGTCCATCTGCGCCCCAACGTGCAGTCGTCCATTACTTCGAGAACGTCCTAGACATTATAGGAGCCTGACAGCAAAGGGTTATTTGGCGGTCGCAATGTGCCTTGGAAACCTTCTGAATGCAACAACAACAACAACATCTAATACGTGAGAAGTGAATGTGGAGACTCAAAAAATGACTAGATAGAAGATAACCAATGAACATTGGCTGGAAACCCAAGCAACAGTAACAGTAGGCAAAGGCGCTAAGATCGCAAGAGGCAGAGGCACTAAGATCTTGATCTACGAGTGTTTGGAACAAGCGAGAATAGTAGTAGCTGAAGAATGGCCGGAATCCAGTGAGTTCAAGGGGTTGGAGATGGCCGGAATCCAGTGAGTTCAGCAGGAGATCGTTAGAATCCAATGAGTTCAAGGGGTTGGAGATGGCCAGATTCCAATGAGTTCATAAGAGTAGTATGTTCGAAGTTTTCTGGTGAATAGTGGCCAAATTCAAAGTAGCAATGGCAAATGGATCACATAAGACTCCACGGAGTTTCTATATCAAGAAGCTGCATTAGGGAACTCACGTAGATGTAGCGAGTTTATGTAAATGTTGCATAGACGTTGATCTCATCTTTACTTGATTTATTTCAATGAGGCTACTTTGTTAGGTTCGATATTGAAAATAAGTTGATCGTTTCCCACATTGCATATAGGATTCTAGTAGAGGAGTAACTCAAGGTTCCATTAGATAGACAGGCCCTCAATGATGTACAAATGCATAGATTTCAGAGAGAGAAAGCAAACATCAAAGGGTACATGAACAATCACTGAACAGATCAAGAAGATCTGATGGTTTCATGGCTCAATCAAACGAGTAGGATCATGGAATAACAAAGTAACAAACTCGATCGTACAGGAATGGATATGGTGAAGATGATTCTGGCGCTGATACCATGTGAAGAGTCTCAGGTTTCCCTGAAGAGACTCAATGTCTGTTGATCAATATGAATATACAAGTTTTTCTTAAATAGACCAATTCCAAATGACAATAATAAAAAAAAATTACAGACACGTATATGATACCTAGATTTACCATAACTATAAGATATTACGCCTACCTTTTACATATATATTAATTACAATATATACCTTTTATATTAACCTGATATACAATATATACTTTTCTTTCAATGAATGGACACATTATGTTAGGTTGTAGAAGCTGATCTACACCCACTACAATTTGGACCTCCAAAATTGATAGCTAAGGAGGTTAAGTTGTAGGACCTCCAAAATTGATAGCTAAGGAGGTTAAGTTGTAGGCTATAATGGCCCTATCAATAAGGAAGGAGATAAAGGAAGGACTAATGAGGCAAAAGATGAATGAATTGAAGAAGTTAAGGAGCGCACACTTAAGGAGCAAGGTGGGGGTATAGATGAGGATAATGACAATGATGATGGTGGTGACAGTCGCGCTTAAGACCGAGACTGAGCACGAGTAGCAAGGTAAGGGCAAGAGCCAGTTTAGAGGCAAGAGCCAGTTTAGAATAACCTTGGAGTCATTGGGTTGATGGGGTAATACCAGACTCATTCCAGAATTCAAGGTAACCATGCTTTAGATGGCTTTTGAACCTATACTAGCTTTATCATGTATATTTGTAGTTTTTAAATTTGAAAGTTAATATGGAACTCATTGTCGTGTACACCCAGAATCAATACGATTTATTTTTATCATGGACATTAAATGTTATTCAAAATTTTGGCCATTTTTACTTTGTTGCCTTCATTTTTGGACCTCGAATGAATATGACTAATATTTTTGCTTTTATTTTTATGTTATTCAAAGTTTTGGCCATTTTCTATTTTTTGACGCCTTTTAAGATGTAACTATCCAGGATCATTGGGTGATGTAACTATCCAGAATCATCGGTGGTACTTGCTGGCGAAAAATAAATTTTGTTTCCACATAAAAGACGGTCTCAAAAAACATCAACTAAACAATGAAAATGATTTAAAGATCAAAACACAGCAAAATCGATAAAGGGATCGGGAGGATTTGTTAGAACCTCCTGCAACCACTTCGTTTCCCTCTCTTCCTTGCACCTCTTCTCCTCCTCTCCCTTCACATGGATGGAGGCCCCCACCACTAATCCCACTAAATCTATTGCCGTCTCCTCGCCTCCCATCTCAGTATCGAAATCTACATGAATCGGAATCCATGGTGGTCGGCATACATCGAGAAGCGAGTGCCAATCGACTCCCCTGAAGAACTGGTGTCCCTTAATTCTCTCCAGTCCGATCCGTTTGTCTCTCTTGTTTTCCAACAGACGCCGTATCAGATCCCTCAATGGCGTCTCAGTTCCTGTCAGGTCGGGTTGCTGAGTAAGAATCCGGCGGAAAGTGTCCTCCCTGTTGTGCCCCTTGAAAGGTGTCCTGCCATACAGCATTTCGTAGAGGACCACACCCAAGCTCCACCAGTCTGCCCCAAAATCGTGCCCGCTTCCATTCACCACTTCCGGCGCCACATACTCTGCAGTACCCACAAACGAGTTTGCTCGCTTGAAATAACCACCACTACTACCGGCTGATGAAGAGGAAGAGGAAGACGGATACTCATCTTCATGTTCCTGTATCGGCCTGCTACCACATAACGCCGCAGATCCAAGAAAACCAAATTTCAGTTTTCGCCTTTTGCTTCTTCTTCTGCATATGGTGGCCATAGGGGATGGATCATTAATCTCATTTTGTGGGATCTGAGGAGTGAGAGTGATGGAGAGATCGAAATCAGTAAGCATGAGATGACCATCTTCTTGGATTAAGATGTTCTCGGGCTTTAGGTCCCTATACACAATGCCTAAGCCATGAAGATACTCCAAGCAAAGAACCAACTCTGCTGCATAAAACCTGCAAACAAACACATTGGGAAATCAGATCAGATCAACGCCAACAACAAAGCAAACAGAAAAGTTTTTGAAGAATCAGGATTCGAATCAATAACCGGATGATGCGATCCGAAAACATGGATTCAGTTTGCTGCATTCTGAGAAGGTTGAGATGGCCGCCAGGACAGTAGTTGATTAGATAGCCCACCACCCTCTCTGTCACCACAATTCCCTCCAACCTTGGCAACAGAGGGTGCCTCAAAACCCTGAGGATCTCCAGTTCCGAACGCACATGTTTGATGTTCGTTTTCTCAACCACTTTCAATGCAAAATGTTGATTCCTTTCTTTGCGATGAACCAGAAAGGCGGTTCCCGTCGCGCCTCTGCCCAGCACTTTTGCCGATTTAAGATCTCCCAAGTTTACGGATTCAATGTGTTTTTCTTTTTCTTTCATGATTTTTTAGTTGAAAAGAAGAAAATTGAGAGTGGTTTCTTATAGTATTTGATTGGGTTGCTTGGGGAGAAAGGATCGTAGAAGCGGGTTGCTTGAAGGGGAAGACAATAGAGAGTCGTCGTTCCCTTATTTTAGTTGGCAAGGTCGCTGCATAACGTTATAAGGCCAGGTGTCCGGCTCTTATTGTTCATAGCGTGAGGACAAAAAGTAAAATAATTGGACTGGATTCCTCAAAAGACGCGGCTAACATGCGGCCAAGCTCTTCAATCTAGAATGTGGGGTTTCATAATAAATATATTTTTTAAATGTAATGTGATTCGAAAATATATAATTTTAATGTGGAGATCATCTATATAAAAACAAATAATTTTTTATAACTAGAAATAATAACTACATTAAAAAATATTTGGACCTCAGTTAGAATTGTTTTTAGAGAAATTATCACAAATATGCTTTAATTTTTTTCTATTTAGAAAAAAAACTTCAACTTTCATAAATCTCGTCCACACCATTTTTTTTAATTTTTTTCAATTTTGATAGTTTTGTGATCAAAATTACAACGCTCTAAATACCATAAAATATAAGCCATATTAGATGACATTTTAATTACAGTATAAAATGCTAATATATTTAGGTGGATAGAAATGCTAGTATATTTAGGTGGTATCTATCCACAACTGCTAGTATATTTAGGTGGTATCTATCCATAACTGATGGTACATCAGATAAATACCAAATCTTATCACAATCAAGAGATATGAACACTAATAATTTTATCAATATATATCTCTACATATAGATATCCATATTGATATGTATCTAAATATATATTTCTACACATACCTATCCCACCAATAACCTTATCAATATATACTCTATCGATAGCAATATGTATCGCTACATATAGATATCCTTATCAATATATTTCTCTACAAATAGTCCATATTGATATGTATCTAAATATATATCTCTAAATATAGATATCCATATTGATATGTATCTAATAGCTAATAGCTTAGGCGGCTCTAGGTTTTACGGTAAATATGTATCTCTACATGTAGATATCCATAGGGTGTGGATGAGGTTTCTGAAAGTTGGGTTTTTTTTTTTTTCTAAATAAACAAAAATTAAGGTATATTTGTAGGTTTTGCAGTATTTAACGTATGGTAATATTAATTCAAGTTAAGAAAAAGTATTTAAAATACATAATATTAAATCAAGTTAAAAAAAGGGTGTAGATGAGGTCTATGAAAGTTGGGTTTTTTTTAAAATAGAAAAAAATGAAGGTATATTTAGGATAATTTCCCTTGTTTTTAGATGGACCGCCTATTTACATTCATCTTTAAGATGAATGCTTTATACCGCATATTGTAAAAATGCAGTCCATCCCGCATGAAACAATTTTCCTTCCTCAAATACGAATTGCCTTCTTGCATACCAATTTCATAACACGATTCACCAACCATAAAATCATCCTAGGTTTAAAAAATGCTTATTCTAATAAGAACCGACCAATCTAAATTGAGGATTGTCGAGAACTAGCCTGTGCACCGGTCACATGGTCGGGACCAATCTCTAAGTGACCATACCAGCACACCCCTTTTTGATAGAAGTTCTAATTAAAAAAAATTTATGGAAACCCCTCTTGACTCTACTTTTTAAGCATTCCCTGATACTTTTTAAACCACAATTTTAACTTCAAAAATACATTTTCTATATGTTGATATATGCACGAGTTTCTCTAGCCAGGTCTGGCAGAATTTGTGTTGGATCGGCTTCTGGCGCAAAATTATGTTGGTTCGACACAAAAATGCGTTAGATCAGCACCAAAAGTTTGATACAGAATATATGTCGGAGCGTCACGTGACAAAAAATAGAGTATTTTAGTAATAAAAAAATCAACTTTTGTACTTGGATGAGTGTTGTTAAAAAACCTATTGGAGTAAAAAATTTTGCGGGATTGGATGCTCAGAAAGTACAAATTGTTTTCTAAAAAGTACAAATTGTGGAGTATATATAAATTTTCCTTTATTTAAGATACATTTAGATTTTTTAATTTTTTTTATTTACGGAGCCTACCATTGGGTTCCATGAGCTTCCACGTAAGCGTGACTCATTTTTAAAGACTTTGGGCGCGCGTTTTTGGCGTACCACCGATTGGAATATGCAAACAAGTAAGCCAAAGCAACCACAAGCTTGGCTTTGAGAGGGGTTTAACTCCCCATCTTTTAAAAGGGCATGATTCCTTTCTATGGCTCGAGAAACTCAAAAAATAATGGTAAGTTATGAAGAAAAGTCTCTCTCTCTTTGACCCAATCTTTTTCAATATTTTTTCCAGTTAATTTCTTTATTTAAAACACGTTCCTATACATTAAGATAAATATGGAACATTCCCAAGAACAAGTTAGGAACTATGTTACTACTTTAAATATTTTTTAAAAAATAAAGAGTACGATATTATCAAGAAGAAAATGGTCCAACTCTGAAAAAAAAAAGTTTTGAGCTAAATTAATGGAGAGCAGGTGAGGTCGGCATATTCAACTATATAATATTATATAAATTAAGTACCAATGAGAATAAATACAACATCTCTAAAGAAATAAATTAACTGCGACACCTCCAGAGAAATTAAATGACACCTCAGAGAGAAAACATTAATAAAAATGAATGTAAATAAACAATTAATTCAATAAGCTAATAATGAGCAAGCAACCCCCAATTTTTCATGTGTAAGTAAGCATTGAGATTACAAAGCACCAAATAAAAAAAAAAAAAGTAAAAAAAAAGAGTCAAATTGTATTTTAAACTCCATTTGGATTATGAAATGAATGTTATTGCCAACAAATACTCATATATGAAACAAGTTTTCAATATTCTCAGTATTTATGTATTTTCGGTAATATAGTGAAAATCCATTATGCACTACACCCCCTTTTTTTTGTGAACCTAAAAAACAAGGTCATAACGAAATTTTCATTATTTTTTAAATTTTCTTAAGGAAAAGTCATGCCAATTCATTGATCCACTGATCTAAATTGCCAAACTGTCAATCTAGACTGGTTTTGAGATCGGTGATCTAGGTCACTGATTTGTTTTTATAAACATTGGTAGTAACTAAAGAATACATGAATAAAAGAATGACAAAATTTCGTATAATACCCTACTTCCTCATATTATTTCATGGTAGACCCTCTTTCCGTTTTTCTTTCAATCTGCATAAGAAAACCCCTAAAGATTTCATCATACCCCCTCATCTCTTATCTCCCTCTTTTATTGACTTTTGATCATAAAATTTAGCCCCAACTAATTTTTTTATAGCATTTCAACCCAAAAACGTTTTTAATGTGTGGAAAGGGAAAAAGAGCTTTAAAAAAGTTTTTGGGATGAAATGGTATAAAAAGATTTGTTGGGGTTAATTTTTATGATCAAAAGTCAATAAAAGAGGGAGATAAGAGATGAGGGCGTACGGTGAAGTCCTTAGAGATTTTCTTATGCCGCTTGAAAGAAAAAAGGAAAAAGGGTTCATGAAATAATATGAGGAATTAGGGTTCTATACGAAATTTTCCCTAAAAGAATTGCGTCTATAGCGTGCTTTAGAGTACACAGGATGTTCATTGCATCTGGTAAAAGATTCAATTAAGAGTATATTTTCGATCTAAAATTTTGGGGTCCTTTTCTTATTATCAAGGGAGAATTTTTTAAAATCAAAATTGTAAATTTCAATTTCAAAACTACTTGGATTCGACTACCTAAATATTGCTAAAAAATTGGTTGGGTTAAAATGGTGGCAGGAATGAAAGAAAATAGCTCAAAGACCTTCCTATTTTCGGGCACGCAAGAGCACTTTCTCAAGATGATATTTATCCCACTTCAATATTGTAATCAATGTGCATAAGAAGGGGAGTTTGTCTTTGATATACAGAAAAAAAAAGGTTATCTTTCCGCACTTTTAAGTTCTATGTACCGAAACCAAAAGCCTATTATGTAGAGCACCAGAGTCCTGTATTTTAGAGATAGAAAGAGAGAAAAATGGGTAGAGAGTGATGGATAAGTGATATGTTGTGCTCTTTGAAAATTCATAGAGAGAAGATGGTGTGAGAACATGTATCTCTATGGGGAGAAAGAACCCCTTTTATAGAGTGCGGCCTTGTGGCTTGAATGGGTAGGGACCATTGGATTTCCCATACGTGCCACACTTATAAAAAGATATCAAGCTTCGAGGCTGATGCACACATGTGTTCAGCAAGGGGCGCCTCATGTGCCTCTTTGAGTCTGCTATGCTCACAAAAAGATATCGAGCCTCAAGCTAGACCCGTGCTCAGGCAAGGGCTACTCATGATACGTGTAAAGATATCAAGAGCTTTGAGCCCAAATGCATACAGTGTTCAACAAGGGGCACCTCATGTGTCCCTATGAGTCTGAAACTCTCACAAAAAGATATTGAGCCTCGGGCTCAAACCGTGCTCAGGCGAGGGCCACCTCATGAAACGTGTGCCATCAAGCGCCCTTGCACCAACACCTCACCCATGCGCATGCTTGTGCATTGTCAACACACGCTTCACATACTCCGCACATGCACCATTAGTCTTACCTTCATTCTAAGAGTATAAACTATGAGAATGCCCAGACTTAAATACCACTCAATCCACACTGTCCTCTTCAATGTGGGACTAAAAACCCACATCTTTCTCTTTCTTCAAACTACACAAATCACTATGTTATTTTGAAATACACATAAGTATTTTTACACAACTAAAAGTACTAATATTTCCTTTACTATTTCAAAATAACAAAAAAAAAATTGGAACCATATTATATCCATACCATGAAGGTATCTTTGTTAGGGTTATGTGGCCATTTAAACGCCTAATGAGAGTATGAGCTGAAATTATTATAGAGAAATGTTGGCTTTAGTAGGAGAGTGGTGCATATTAGAATGTGAGTTGTTATTAATGCCGAGACTTGTATGAGCTTTGACTAGCTATAGCTCAGGGTAATGTCTAAAACTTGTAGCCTTGGGAATTTGTGCATAACCGATTAGGTTCTTCAATGTGGGTTATCACTTGATGAAGTCGAAGTTGTATCCAGGGCGGTTGGCCAGGGGACTGAATGTATGTTATGGTTAGCCAGAGAATACAAGGGTCAAAATCCTCATCATTATCATCATATGACATGTACACTAAATAGTCGTCCGAAAATCGGTCCCTTTGGATAAGGGTGTGTGTTGCGTATATGTGTCGAAATTATGATTCCCTGCAACATCTAACTGTGGGAAGGACCTATTGAGCACAGTGCTGGAATGAGGTTTGAACTTATCATCAGGGAGGGACCTATAATCCCTGGACTAAGAGTGTGGCATCTTCATTATTGGTTGACTTTGATAGTTCAATCATGAACCCTTCTGAAGAGATGTGGGTCATAGGAATTATTAGTCTAATTTAAGAAAGCGCAGTGAACTACAATTTTTAGAAAGGATGGAGTCCTCAGTATATTTGTTATATTCCTAACTTTTTCGATCAAATTCCCATCAAATCTTTTTAAATATATTTAATTATATTTTAAATAATTAAAATAAATTTTTAGGCCTCTATGGATATTTTATTTTTATTGAAAAATGATTTTAAAAAGGGAAAAAATAATTTTTTAGATTTATTTTAATCATAGAGAAAAATAAAATACTAAATAGTTTTAAAAAATTTCTTTTAATATTTTAAAATATAAATAAGGTGTGAGGAACCATTGGGATTATTTTGAGACCACCACACATGGGGGCGTGGGGCCTACAAGGGCCTTATATGAGTGGAACGCCCGACTTCCCCCTCTCTTTCCTATTCTAGTGGCTTGTGAAAGAAGCCACACACTTGTTTTAAATTTAACGAAAGTAATATGTAGAGAATTTGATTAATTTCAAATAAGAAAAATATAGAGATTAATTAATATTAATTTGTAAAAAGATAGTATTCATCAACATAAGATTTAATAGGAATAGAGTTATAGAAACTGATGGATTACAGTTCCACCTTATTTTTTTAATCATGATGGCTGATTTAATGAATGAATGGATGAAATTTCTTCTCCCCATAGGTATCCATGATCAAATGTCGAGATTGAGTCTCATAATGTTTGCAAAACCCAAACTCTATATTATAAGTACAATCTATAGAGATCTTCTCGTAATACATAAATGAACAAGGTGGGCCCACTCTCTTTAAAACGCTAGTGTAGGTACGCTCCTCTCCATCTCTCTCTTATTTTCTCTCTCTTATCTTAGGGTTTCAATTTTGATTAGAAGGTAGAATCCTAGGGACTCACCCAAGCCACAAGGTTGCCATGCCCAAGCCTATGTGCTTAGAGAATTCGATCTTGTGTTGAGCCCTAGTCAAGCCTATCCTATGTCATCCTCTCAAATGGTTTTGCCTATGCTTCTTGATTTATGAGTTGAGTTTAGATCAAGATCATGTGTGCCATTAGTGGGGGAGATCTGGTGTATGGTATGCAATATTACTGTACTTTATACTTTCTTGATTTTATTCTCAGTGTTAAGTAATTTTCAGATTCATATTATGAATGTGGTGTTTACGCTCCAATCTGCGTTGACATCTGAGTTGAGATCTTCTCAAAATCTTCATCAAACTGAATTAATTTTATGAAAAATGTAGAGAACGATGGGCTGCTTGAAATATGGATACAAAAAAATCTTAGATCTATATAGCTCTAGTCTTTTTTTTAGTCCACTGGTAGTGCCAACTCTAAATCCGTATTTTGACTTAAAAAGAGCTTCTAAATTTAACTAAATATAAAAATAAATTAATTTCTAGAAATATAAAATAAAACAGATAATTAAATGAAGAAATAGAATTCAATTAAGCACAAAAATAAATACATAGCTCTAGAAATCTGAAACCCAGAGTTTCGAGTTTGGATCAAGCTCCTCTTCTGATTTGCGCTACCATCTTCTTTTTTGAAGGCCTTGTGCTTGCTAGAATTAGTAGATCTAAGTTTTTTTCGCCTAGATCTAAAGTTCCTAAAGCAGGGGGAAAAGTTGAGAATTTTAGGTAAGGTCCACCTAGGCTTTTCTAAGGGTTTAGGAGGTATTTTCCTTAGTTTACTAAGGTTTTGTGGGGGATACAAAGAGTAAATCCGAATTTTGGGCATTTTTGGGATTTTTTTCGATTTTGGTTTTTAGGAATTTTCTAAAGTTTCTTCATAATTTTGGATATTTTGAGGTTATTTTTCCTAATTTCGGGAATGATATCTTATTTTCTTAGGATTTCTAGGTGATTTCTCTTGTATCTGTTTGGGTTTTGGAAGTGGGTATATATAGACTTCAATTATTGCATTTTATTTTATTTTTTTATCTTTTTTGGATTTTTTTGGATTTTTTGGTATTTATCTTGAGTTTTTTGCTTTATCTAATCAGAAAAAACGCATTTACTGCATTATCAAGCCATGTTTGGGCCAGTCGGACTGCGATACAGCCCGCCCCAAGGCTCGACACTGTAGGGTCACTCAGGGACCAAATTCATATTTTCTAGCTCTTTTTAACCGTGGGTCTGGTATGGGCGATTCTTGCCTGTTAGAAAGGTCTCAAGGTCTACTTCAACTTGGGATAGGTTTTAGGCAATTTTGGGATACTTTTATTGAGGATAGGTTGCCAATGGTCTACTAAAGTTTGTGTGGTCATTTGGACTAAGAATATAGGTTTTTAGGAATTCTCTTAGCCATAATTTCAATGGTGTATCTACAGTTACCTCTATTTAGCATTCACCTGGGGCACCACGTAAATGGTAAAGAAGTAGACACCTAAGACATGGTGGGAATGATAACTTTTTCAAAGGCATAATTTTTTGATTGACCAGTACCCTTTGGGTAGGAGGCACTCTGATGAATGCTTTTAATCCCTAAGACATCAAACTAAGGCTGCTATCTTTGATTCAGTGCGGTTGAGAGGTCTCCGACAATCGGGATCCGAAGTGACAGTCAACAGGAGCCGTGCTATCTTTAAGCTGATGACACTCCCTATTGTAATCACTGGTTAGGTGCGTCGATCTCGCCCTCCGGGTCAGAATGACCTGGTGGTGTGGTTTCGGGTTCGAGATCGACACGGGACCTAAGATCGCTCTATCGAGAACCATGTAAAGGAGACGTGGGCAGGAATACCAACCAGTAAAAGAGGAATTTGGGTTGTGAGGCGGACTCACTTCACGTAGGTCCATGACACACTCGGGCTGCTCACGTGGGGGACCCTCTTAGATCACGTGGAATGCCCCCTTACATGTGGCCAGTTTGGAATCACCTCCCTTGACTTGTTTCTTCTTTCCTGCTATCACACGCACACATTAGAATACAGACATGTGGGTCAGAAGACCCTACCTTGTCTTTGAATGAATGCACATGAGCATGTACATTCGAGGGAACATGAGAGAATGATGTCATTGGGTCCATGTCAATTGAACAGCCTTCCGACGTCTTCTTAACAGGGGACTTAAAGCATCGTTTCCTTGGTGGAAGAATGAGGGAAAAGAGGGTGAGATGAAGAAAGTAAAAGAAGAAAGGGAGGAGATAGAAAGAGGGGTGAATAGTGAGGGAATAGAGAAATGAAGAAACAAAGACTAGTTTGGCTTTCATCTGGTTCTTTAGAGAAAGAGAGTGGAAAAAGAAAAATAGAATCGAAGGCTAATTTGGTTTTCACCTAGCTCTTCAAAGGTAAAGAAAGAAAAATATTCTTTTTATAGGAAGAAGAAAAGGAATAAGAAACAGGGTAGACTTTAGCTTGGCTCTTGCTAAACCTTCCAAAAGGGAGAAGAGACGCGAAGAATGAGAGAAGAAGGGAAGAGAAATGAGAAGAGAAAGAGAAGGGTGGTGAAGGCTAGCTTGGCTCTCACTAAAACCTTCCAAAAGGTAGAAGAGATGAAAAGAATGAGAGAAGAAGAGAATAGAAGAGAGAGAAAAGAAAAATGAAAGAGAGAGAAAAGTTTGGCACGGTGGCTAAACTGGTACGGCGGTGAGACTGGTATGGCTGCGAGACTGGCACGACGGCTAGTTTGGCATGGAAGCTAGACGGGCACTGTGGCTAGACCGGAACGACGGCTAAACTGACATGATGGAAAGACTGGCACGGCAGCAAGACTTGCATGGCATCAAGACTGGCATGGCGGCAAGACTGGCACGGTGGCGAGACAGGCACGACGGCTAATCTGGCACTGCAGCTAGACAGGCACGACGGTTAGACCGACATGGCGAGAAGACTGGGACGGTGACAAGACTGGCACGATGGCTAGTCTTGCGTAACAGCTAGACGGGCACGGCGGTTAGACCGATGCAGTGGCTAAACTGAATGGTGACAAGACTGGCATGGCAGCAAAAGGCTCAGCCTGCCATCCAGTCCAGCAAGCCTCAAAGAGAAAGAGGATAGGAGAGAAAAAGTGGATAAAAAGAAGATGGGAGAGAGAAAGAAAGGAGGGAGGAGGGAGAAATGTCGTGCACGGTAGGATACCTCGTCGTGCCAAACAGAGAGAGAGGAGAGAAGAGAGAGAAATATCATGCACAACGGTACACCCCACCGTGCCAGACAGAGAGAGAAGGGAGAGAAATGACATGCACGACGGTATACATTGTCCTGCCAGACAGAAAGAGAAGCGAGAAAGATATGCATGGCAGTGTACGCTACCGTACTAGACAGAGAGAGACAAGAGAGAAAGATGTCGCGCACGACGATATACCCCCATTGCCAGATAGAGAGAGATGAGAGAAAGACGTCGCACATGGTGGCGTTGGTTAGGTGCCTCGATCTCGCCCTCTGGATCTAGATGATCTGACGGTACGTATCTCGCATGTCACGACCCCGCCCCTGGCCACCGTACCTTATGTCGCGACGGGCAATCGAGCATAAGTACGTGATTCAATGTAATATTTGTCCCTTAGGTAGGAGTGGACTCAATGCCTTTATATTTAGAAATCGAGCAAACTATGGAAGAGGGCTAAAGCCACAAGCTTAACTAGTAGAAGAGTAAGGAGAAAGTCCGCACACCAAAATTTATAATATAAAAATCTTCCAAAATATTACATTCAGTTCGGGGCATCTAGGCCCAATATTACACATATCCACCAAGAACAAAACAAAACCAGATCCAAAATGCCAAGACATAAATAAGGTATAAGCACCTTCTTTAAGAACACTAGCTTTATCTTCCAGCCACCAAACGCGAACTTCCAGCCCTGTACCTGCCGCTATTAATCTACCAGGAGAAGAGAAATAATGGGATGAGCTATACAACCTAGTAAGCAGGTCTAATATTATGCATCTGTGGTGGTTCTATCCATATGTGACAATGTACAGTTTATCAATGTAAATTCATAATTTAGCATAAATGCATATCTAGTCAAGACAACGAATATGAACATTTCATTTAAATGGTAGTCATCACTAAATCAGTGTGATCAGAGCCTTCAATTAGTGAAATCATAAATCATTCCATCATTATAATGTTAAACATTCCTTATAAAGAAATTCAATCCCATTGCTTAAGACCTCTACTATCACTGGGAGGGAGGGTAATGACAAGTGGGGTATCCACTTCGTAATACCCTCATCACACTCATACAATCCCTAGCGCACATTGGGGTTTCGATAGGCCATTACCTTACAAGGCATCAATCACTTATTATTTCAAAAATCTAGGGTGCGACCCTTTTTCCTCTCCCTTAACCCATTCCTATCATTATGCAGGTTAGGGAATATGCTGACATCTCCTTCCTTACTACCGGTGAGTGTCCCATCGCGTGGCAGGAAATATCATAGTAGCATCCACTACCAGTGAATGTCCCACTGCGTAGTGGCCAATATCAACATAAATAGTGGCCATTCATCACATCATCATAATAGTATCCACTACCGGTGAGTGTCCCACCGCATAGTGATCAATAACAATATAAGCAGTGGCCATTCATCGCCTCATAACAAATGAATCATATTTCATCATAACGTTATAACATTTAGCAAAAGACATGCATTTCATAAGCTATCACAGGGCATTTACACGTAAGCTTTTTCAGTAGCATTTGACATTCATTGTTAATTCATTTCATTATTATCACGCTCGTCGCCCCTTTTTCTCACCAAGTGCAGTCTACACGGCATCATGTCTTTATGGAATTCTCATGGAATTTATCATATGGAGTTTACATTTATGATATATCAAGATAACCTCGCGTCACATGGTCATACAATGATGCAGTGATATGTAACAGTGACATGCCCCTCTTAGCTAGGGTGTAGCTCCTGATGTAAGGGGAGTTTCAGGATGCCTCAAACATAAAACCTTGAGCTAATACATATTTTTTTAAAAAAACAGTGATTGATGAAATTTAGGTGCCATTTGATGGGTCAATAGATCAGTACAAAGTGAGCCTTAGTTGCTAGAAATTTCCCTGCAACAGTGCGCAGCTACGTGTTTGCGTATTTCGGGTCATAGCTCAAAATCCGTGAGGAGTTTTAAACATCTCAAAACATGCAACTTTAAGTAAATTCATAAACCTTTCCAATGGAAGTAATTTCAAGGGTTTTGGATACCATTATCCAGGTCAAAAGCATTGCCCAAAGAGGGTAACAGTTGCTGGAAATAGCAGCGAATGTGAACAGTGTCATGCTTGACATTTAGGGCCATATCGTTTTATCCATGCAGAATATTATGATGACAAAAAAATTAAGCTTTGAGCATACATACATGTATTTCACTTGGAACTGATTTCGTCCTATTTGGATGCCATTTAGTCATCGAACATATAGATGAAAAACATTAACAGTTTTGAAAATTCATATTCTCAAGTTAATGTACTTTTAAAGAACACTTAACGTTCCTTAGCCAAGCTACACTTTGGGATTGGAACCTTATTTGTGATAAGGAGTCTCACAGAGAGTGATTTCATGAGTTTTCAAAAATAAAAAGATCAAACATGTGATAGACACAGTCCTAGCATTGAGAAGCACTAACTGAAAATTCAACCTCATGTTAACCAATTCATTCTTCACATTTTCCTTTATGTCATCTAATCCATTTCAACATGTTTACAACACTCATGGATTCATAAAGCTAAACCCACTTACCTTGACTTCTCACGGTATCATAAATCCTCACTCATGGCCTTCACGAGCTTTCCTTGACTTCATGGGCTAACGCAATCACTTATTGCTCTAACACGTATGAGGCGGCTCTGACATGTACAGAGGTTGTATGTTTGACTAAGACGCTCCTGGCGCTGCACTATCAAACATCCAACTGGGGCTGCTCCAGTAGGTGTTGCTCACTTCTCTTCCAATTGGCGCTGCTCCAATCGACGCTACTCTCTTCTCTTCCAACCAGCATGCTACTCTCTTCTTATCCAACCGGCGCTGCTTTCTTCTCTTCCAACCGGCGTGCTACTCTCTTCTTATCCAACAGGCGCTGCTCCAATCGGCGTTGCTTTCTTCTCTTCCTGCTAGTGCGCTACTCTCTTCTTATCCAACCGACGCTGCTCTCTTCCCTTCCAATTGGTGCGCTACTCTCTTCTTATCTAACCGGTGCTGCTCTCTTCTCTTTCAACCGGTGTGCTACTCCTTAAACACATGCGATAATGCCTCTGAGGACAATATTCCATACGCCTTTCGTGCAGCAAAAATCCTTACGCCTTCTTGCTCGACATTACATCTCTCTTCTAACACGACGATATTGGCTTGGGAGAAAATTGTGGCCCTTACATCATCCCCCCCTTAAACGGGATTTGTCCTCAAAATCACATTAACATTAACTAAGAAGGTGGGGGTATTTATCCCTAAACACATCCTCTTGTTCCCATGTCGATTCTTCCCTGGAATGATATTGCCATTGTACCTAGACTAAAGGAATTTTTTTGTTGCACAACACTTGTACTTTTCTATCTAAAATCCCAATTAGTTGCTCAACATAGGTCAAATCTTCCCTGAGCGAGATTGGTTTGTACTCCAAGACATGGGACAGGTCAAGCTGATATTTCTTTAGCAGTGATATATGGAAGACATTGTGGACGCTGGCCAGTTCAGGTGGCAGGGCAAGTTGGTAAGCCACTCTTCCAATTCTTTCCAGGATTTCAAAAGGTCCAATGAATCGTGGGCTCAATTTTCCCTTTTTACCAAACCATGTAACACCCTTGATTGGTGATACTTTCAGGAAGACTCGATCCTTGACTTCAAACTTGAGGTCTCTCAGGTGATTATCGGCATAGCTCTTTCGCCGACTTTGGGCTATCTTGAACTGCTCTCTAATCAAGGCAATCTTCTCAAAATTCATTTGAACCTTTTCGGGCCCTAATAATCTCCATTCGCCCACTTCATCCCAACAGATGGGCGACCTATATTTTCTCCCATACAAGGCCTCATAAGGTGCCATCTGAATACTAGTTTGGAAACTGTTGTTGTAGGAAAATTCTATTAGAGGTAGATGGTCTTCCCAGCTTCCCTTAGAGTTAGTGACACATGCCCTTAACATTTCCTCCGAGGTCTGGATGGTTCTCTCTAACTATCCATTTGTTTGGTGGTGAAACGCGGTGTTAAATGTAAGTCTGGTTCCCAATGTTGACTGCAAACTTGTCTAAAATCTGGAGGTAAATCTAGTGTCCCTATCTGACACAATACTGATGGGCACTCCGTGCAATCTCACAATTTCTCTGATATACAACTGAGCCAGTTTATCCAGAATATAAGTCGTGCAAATCGACAAGAAGTGAGCAGCCTTAGTTAATCGATCCACCACGACCCAAATACTATCATGCCCTATAGTTGATCTCAATAATACAGAGACAAAGTCCATCGTGATGTGTTCCCATTTCTATTCTAGTATGGGTAGGGGCTGTAATAGTCCTACAGGTCTTTGATGTTCTTCCTTCACTTGCTGACATGTCAAACACTTAAAAACAAATTGTGCCACATCTCGCTTCATGTTGATCCACCGGAAGGTATTTCTCAAATCTTGGTACATATTTATACTCCTTGGGTGTACCGTGTAACGGGAGAGATGTGTTTCCTTGAGGATAGACCTTTTTATCTTCTCATCATTAGGAACACACACTCGGCCTCTAAGCCTTAGCAAGTCATCACTGCTCATAAAGAAATCTCATTTTCCGTCCATTTTTATTTCTTCAAGGGTTTTTGTCGGCTGAGGATCTCCTTTATGTGCAGTTTGGATTTGTTGAAGGAGTTGGGGTTCCATTCTTAAACACAACAGCATTCCTTCTCCCTCATTACGGGGCTGAGATGGGTGCCACTCCACCACATCATCTAACATCTTCATTTCTCATACCATCAAATATGCCACAGAGACCACAGCTCTTCCACTTACAGCGTCTGCCACTACATTAGTCTTGCTTGGTTGGTAATCAATCTACAGTCATAATCATTCAATAAGTTCATCCATCTTCTTTGCCTCATGTTTAGCTCTTTTTAAGAAAACAGGTACTTGAGACTCTTTTGGTCTATGAACCCCTTAAACTGAGCCCCATAGAGGTAGTGTCTCCAGATTTTTAACGCGAACACTACTACCGCAAGCTCCAAGTCATGAGTGGGATAGTTTCGTTCATGAGGCTTTAGTTGTCTGGAGGCATAAGCAATAACTTTACCTCTCTGCATAAGTATACATTCGAGCCCTTTATGGGACGCATTGGTATAAACCACTGAGTCTTCATTTCCCTCGAGCAAGGCCAGCATTGGGGCTATGACTAGTCTCTTCTTAAATTCCTGGAAACTCTTCTCACACTCCTTTGATTCTCACACTCCTTTGACCATATAATGTTTGCATTTTTTTAGGTTAGTCGAGTAAGGGGAAACGCCATTTTTGAGAATGCTTCTACAAAGCACCTAAAGTACCTTGTCAGTCCCAGGAAGCTACGAACCTCGATCATATTTATTGGCCTTTCCCACTTAAGTACGGCTTCGATCTTAGAGGGGTCGACCGTGATCCCATCCTTGGAAATAATGTGCCCAAGGAAGGCCACACTGGGGAGCCAAAGATCGCTCTTGCTCAATTTAGCATACAATCTTTTCGACTTTAAAGTTTGCAAGACCATCCTTAGATGTTGTTTATGCAGTGCCCGACTCTTCGAATATGTCAAGATATCATTGATAAACACCACTACAAAGTCATTTAGGAACGGTCTGCACATCCTATTCATCAAATCCATGAACACTGCGGGGGCATTGGTTAACCCGAACGGCATCACAAGAAACTCATAGTGACCGTATCGAGTTCTAAAAGTGGTCTTTGGGATGTTTTCCTCCTTGACCCGCAATTGGTGACAACCTGATATAAGGTCGATCTTCGAAAACACTTGGGCCCCTTGGAGGTGGTCAAAGATGTCGTCAATCCTAGGCAGAGGGTACTTATTTTTCACCGACACTTGGTTCAACTGCCTATAGTCAATACGTAATCTCAAGGATTCATCCTTTTTCTTTACAAACAGGACCGGTGCATGTCAGGGTGACACACTAGGTCGGATAAATCCCTTATCCAATAATTCCTACAACTGCTCTTTTAACTCTTTCAATTCTGCTGGGGTCATTTTATAAGGGGATTTAGAAATGGGGGCGGTACTAGGTACTACCTCTATCTCGAACTCAATTTATCTTTCTGGTGGTAGGGATAGAAACTCCTCTGGAAACACCTCAGGGTACTCTTTTACTACTAGTATCCCCTCTAACTGGGTTTGAACGTCCTGATTCTCCACCACCTATGCCAATTATCCTGCACATCTCTTAGCCAAGAGGCGAGAGACTCGGAGGGCAGAGGTAAAGTCTAGAGTAGCAGTATCCCTAATGCCCTCAAGGTGTACTTCTGCTTGATTTAGAGGTTTAAAAGTTGCAATCTTTTCATGGTAGTTGACGGTGGCATGGTCTGTAAACAACCAATCCATGTCTAGAATTACATCAAAGTCTTGATTATCTAGGTGGATCAGGTCTACTGGCTGGTCACACCCATCAATTGTAATCTTACATTGTTTATATACTTTATCAATTTCCATAGAGCCTCCCACCGGTGTACATACTACTAAAGTGTAATTGAGACGTGCAGGTGCAACATTCATGTTACGAGCACAATGGGTCACAAATTGAGAGCATACCTCTGATCGTGGATGCCTTAGCCTCTTGTTCAGTGAGTGCGAACACTCATCCATGGGTCTTCGGGCGATCCTCGGACAGTCCTTCGTCCAGTGCCCAGGCTTGCCGCATTTCAAACTTACATTCTTCTTCTAGTAGCATTCCGCGGCAGTGTGGTTGCTTCTCCTACAATAAATACAATTCAGGTGTTGGTCATTGTCTATATTGCTTGGAAGACTCCTCGAAATTCTTGGGTTAGGTGGGTGCGGTCTCCCTCTAGCGTTTCTCCAAGTAAGACTGTCAGGGTTTCTTCCCAAACTTTCTCGACGGCACTGCTTTCCTCTTTCCTTCCTCCCTTAACTTGCGATCCTTGCAGTCTTTTTCCATCTTCAGTTCATGGTCTACCACTGGGGTGTACGACTTTATATTAGCCGACATCACCCTACTCCTAATGTCTGGTCGCAAGCCCCTCCCAAATTTAGCCGCTTTGCATGCCTCAGTATTTATGATGTGGGGCGCATACCTAGAGAGCTCTGCAAATCGGGCGGCATATTGTTCAATAGTCATTGCCCCATGCCGGAGTTCAATGAATTCTACTTCCTTCATTTCTTTGACTGAATAAGGGAAGTAGTTCTCGTCCAACACTGTCAAGAAGTTTTCCTAGGTGACCTCGGTCTCTGTCTCTCTCTAAGCCTGCCTCACTGAGTCCCACTAGTATTATGCTTCCCCTTCTAGCATAAAGGCTCCAAACCTAACTTTTTGCTCATCTGAGCAGTGTAACAACTTTAAGATCTTCTCTATCTGCTTCTTCCACCTCTCAACCTTCTCCACTCCTCCATGCTCCAAAAAGGTTGGGGGTGCCATTTTCCTATCCTTGAGGCTACTGTCATTCTGCTCTGGTATAGGGGTAGATTGGGTTGGCATCGATTCCTTCATCATTTATGTCATCGCCCCCAGAGTCCTATAAAACTCACCGAGTGCTTGCGTATTTTCATTACTGAACTCGCATTGTGATTATGCGCTCTCGACATCCTTTGACCTAGTCATAAGAGCACCTAGTCACTTGCATATCCTAAAACTAATCTAAGGACTTTCTTAAACTTCCCAGGCCAATAATCCTCGCCTAGCTGCTCTGATACCATATCTGTCATAACCCTGCCCCCGACTACGTTACCTTACGCAGCGACGGGCGATCGAGCGTGGGTTCATGATTCAAGGTAACGTTTGTACCTCAGGTAGGAGTGGACTCAGCGCCTTTATATTTGAAAATCGAGCAAACCATGGAAGAGGGCTAAAGCGACAAGCTTAACTAGCAGAAGAGTAAGGACAAAGTCCACACACCAAAATTCATAATATAAAAATCTTCCAGAATATTACATTTAGTTCGGGGCATCTAGGCCCAATATTACACATATCCACCAAGAAGAAAACAAAACCAGAGCCAAATAGCCCAGACATAAACAAGGTCTAAGCACCTTCTTCAAGAACACTACCATTGTCTTCTAGCCACCAAACACGAACTTCCTACCCACTATCTATCTACAAGGAGAGAAGAAATAATGGGATGAGCTATACAGCCCAGTAAGCAGGTCTAGTGTTATGCATCTGTGGTGGTTCTATCCATATGTAACAACAATACAGTTTATCAATATAAATTCATAATTTAGCATAAATGCATATCAAGTCAAGACAATGTATATAAACATTTCATTTAAACAATAGTCATCACTAAACCAGTTCGATCAGAGCCTTCAATTAGTGAAATCATAAAGCATTCCATCATTATAATGCTAAATATTCCTTATAAAGAAATTCAATCATTACCCACGCACTCCCTAAATCACTTACTCTCGTAGTAGAGGTCCTATCCATCAGGCTAAGCCAATCCCATGGCTTAAGACCTCTACCATCACACTGGAGGGAGGGTAATGACAAGTGGGGTATCCACTTCATAACAGATGAATCACATTTCATCATAGCGTCATAGCATTTAGCAAAAGACATGCAGTTCATAAGCTATCACATGGCATTTACACATAAGCTTTCTCAGCAGCATTTGACATTCATTGTTAATTCATTCCATCATTATCGCGCTCGTGGCCCCTTTTTCTTACCAAGTGCTGTTTACACGGTATCATTCACATGTCTTTATGGGATTCTCATGGAATTTATCATATGGCGTTCACATTTATCATAAATCAAGATAACTTAGCATCGCATGATTATTCAATGTAGTGATAAGTAACAGTGACATGCCCCTCTTAGCGAGGGCGTAGCTCCTGATGTAAGGGGAGTTTTAGGATGCCTTAAACATGAAACCTTGAGATAATACACAATTCTTTAGAAAAAAGTGATTTGAAGAAATTTGGGTGCCATTTGATGGGTCAATAGCTCAATACAAAGTGAGTCTTAGTTGCTGGAAATTTCTTGCAACAGTGCACAGTGACGTGTTCACGCATTTCAAGTCATAGCTCAAAATCCATGGGGAGTTTCAAACATCTCAATACATGTAAATTTAAGTACATTCCTAAATCTTTCCAATGGCGGTATTTTCAAGGTTCTTGGATACCATTAGCCACGTCAAAAGCATTTCCTTGTCATTTAAGGCCATATCTTTTTATCCATGCAAAATATTATCGTGAAAAAAAAAGTAAACATGGAGCATACATACATGTCTTTCATTTGGGATCGATTTGGTTCTATTTGGACGCCATTTAGTCATCGAACATATAGATGTAGAAACATTCACAGTTCTGAAAATTCATATTCTCAACTTAATATACATTTAAAGAACACTTAATATTTCCGAGCCAAGCTACACTTTGCGCTTGGAACCTTATTCGTGATAAGGAGTCTCACAGGGAGCAATTTCATGATTTTCCATAAATAAAACTATCAAACATGTGGTAGGCACAGTCATGGCATTGAGAAGCACGAACTGAAACTTCAACCTCATGTTAACCCATTCATTCTTCACATTTTCCTTTATGTAATCTAATCCATTTCGACATTTTTACAACACTTATGGTTGCATAAAGCTAAACCCACTTACCTTGACTTCTCACGGTATCATAAATCCTCACTCATGGCCTTCACAAGCTTTCCTTGACTTCACCAGTGGGCTGTCTTGAAAGGGGCAGCAGTGAGCTTCAAGAGAGAGGGAAAAGTAGAGAAAAATGGGAGAGACCCATGTTACCCAAGGCTTAAAAGGAGAGGGTGGTTGGAAAACACTGTGGCCGACGCAATCATTCATTGCTCTGACACGTATAGGGCGGCTCTGATATGTACAGAGGCTGTACGTTTGACTAAGATGCTCCTGGCGTTGCACTATCAAACATCCAACCTGCGCTACTCTCTTCTCGTCCTACCGGTGCTGTTCCACCTAGCGTTGCTCCAATCGGTGCTGCTCCACCCGATGTTGCTCCAATCGGCACTGCTCCAACAGGTGCTACTCCAACTGGCGCTACTCCAATTGGCGCTACTCAAACTGATGCTACTCCAACCGACGCTACTCTAACCTGTGCTGCTCTCATCTCTTCCAACCAATGCGCTACTCTCTTCTTATCCAATCGGCACTGCACCCACCGGCGCTGCTTTTTCACTTCCAACCGGCGCACTACTCTTTTCTTATCCAACCGACATTGCTCCAACCAGCGCTGCTCTATTCTCTTCCAACGGGCGCGCTACTCTCTTCTCATCCAACCAGCGTTGCTCCAATGAGCGCTGCTCTCTTCTCTTCCAACTGACGCACTACTCTCTTCTTATCCAACCGACGCTGCTCCAACCGGGACTACTCTCTTCTCCTCCATCCGGCGTGCTACTCTCTTCTTATCCAACCGGCGCTGCTCCAACCGGCGTTGCTCTCTTATCTTCCAACCAATGCAATACTCTCTTCTTATCCAACCGGCGCTGCTCTCTTTTCTTCCAACAGGCGCGCTACTCCTTAAACAAGCGTGGCAATGCCTCAGACAACTATACTCCATACGCCTTTCGCATGCGACGAAAATCCTTACGCCTTCTCGCTCGACATTACATCTCTCTTCTAACACGATGATATTGGCTTGAGAGAAAATTGTGGCCCTTACATCATCCGCCCCTTAAAATGGATTTTGTCCTCAAAATCACATTAACATTAACTAAAAAGGTGAGGGTATTTCTCCCTAAACACATCCTCCCGTTCCCATGTCAATTCTTCCCTTAAATGATATTGCCATTGTACCCAGACGATAGGGATTTATTTGTTTCGCAACACTTGTAATTTTCTATCTAAAATCCCAATTGGTTGCTCAACATCGGTCAAATCTTCTTTGAGCAGGATTGGTCCGTACTCCAAGACATGGGATGGGTCAGGTTGATATTTCCTTAACAGTGTTATATGGAAGACATTGTGGACGCTAGGCAGTTTAAGTGGCAGGGCAAGTCGGTAAGCCCCACTTCTAATTGTTTTCAGTGCTTCAAAGGTCCAATGAATCGTGGTCTTAATTTTCCCTTTTTTACTAAATCTCGTAACATCCTTAGTTGGTGATACCTTGAGGAAGACTCGGTCCCCTACTTAAACCTAGAGGTCTCTCCGGCGATTATCGATGTAGCTCTTTTACCTACTTTCGGCTATCTTGAGCCGCTCTCTAATTTAGGCAATCTTCTCAAAAGTTATCTGACTATTTTGGGCCCTAATAATCTCCTTTCGCCCACTTCATTCCAATAGATGGGCAACCTACATTTTCTCCCATACAAGGCCTCATAAGATGCCATCGGAATACTAATTTAGAAACTGTTGTTGTAGGCAAATTCTATCGGAGATAGATGGTCTTCCCAGCTTCCCTTAAAGTCAGTGACACATGCCCTTAACATGTCCTCCAAGGTCTGGATTGTTCTTTCTGACTGTCCATCTGTTTGGGGGTGAAAGCCGGTGCTAAATGTAAGTCTAGTTCCCATTGCTGACTGCTGACTTGCTCAAAATTTGGAGGTGAATCTAGTGTCGCTATCTAACACAATACTGATGAGCACTTCATGCAATCTCACGATTTCTCTAATGTAGAACAGAGCCAGTTTTTCTAGCGTCTAGGTCATGCGAACCGACAATAAAGTGAGCACCCTTAGTTAATCGATCCACCACGACCCAGTTACTATCATGCCCTGCACTTGATCTCGATAATCCAGAGGTAAAGTCCATCTTGATGTGTTCCCATTTCCATTCTGGTATGGGTAGGGACTGTAATAGTCCTATAGGTCTTTGATGTTCTGCCTTCACTTGCTGACATGTCAAATACTTAGTGACAAACTATGCCACATCTCGCTTCATGTTGTTCCATCGAAAGGTCCTTTTCAAATCTTGAAACATCTTTGTACTCCCTGGGTGTACCATATAGCGGGAGTGGTGTGTGGTTAGGTGCCTCGATCTCACCCTCCGAATCCCTGAGGGATCGGGAGACTCGCGTCTCGAGTTTCGGGCAAGACCAGGGACGTTCGTGGGATCGCTCTCTCGGGAACCTCGTTCGAAAATAGGGGCAGATGTTACCAACCGTTGAGAGAGGAATTTAAAATGTGGGTTCGGACTTACTCGGCTGACTTGCATGGGTGCCCTCTTAGATCATGAAGAAAGGCCCTAGTAATGAAACTGGTTCGGAATCGCCTCCCTTGCTTCGTATTCTTCTTATTTTCTGCTTTATGCAATCACACACATATATGGCAAAGGTTATGGGATAGGTGGGTCAGGCCTCAGCCTTTTACTCTTTTATGAACGTATGAAAGCAGCGTATTCAAAAAGAAGAAAGAAACACAGGGGGAGAGAAGGATTCGACCAAGTGAGATGGTCAGGGCAGTGACTACGCTGATGGATAATTGACATAACTTGGTGGCGAAATAGGCTCGGTAACTTAGACCTGCTCACAGGATCGCTCCTAGACGTTATTACCGATATCGACTAGCTAGGCACGATGGTCGGTCAATCGTGGCAATGAAGCAGGCCAAGCAAACCTGACGCAACAACATTATGGCTAAACGATAGGACTGCCATGAGATGCTAACCTCAATCCCTCTTGGTCGAACGAGAGAGCAGTAGAGGAATGATTAAAGAGAAGAATGGGATAGATGAAAGGAGAGAGAAGAAGGAAGAGGAGATGCAGTTGGCGTTATACAACGGTGACTATTTCAAGAGATGGGAAAGAGAGGAAGCAGTCGGCGCTAGCCCTTGCTGACTGTGTCAGATGAGAAGAGAGGAAGGAAACTAACTGGCGCTTAGTCTCTCCATCTGATAGAAGAAGAGAGAGAATAGACCAGCAGGCCCTTAGCCTCACCAACTGGTAGAGAGAGAAAAGACAACCGACATTGACCTCACCAACAGATAGAAGAAGAGAGAGAAAATCAAATGGCACTAGGTCTCGCCAACTAATATATGAAGAGAGAGAAAACCAATTGGCGTGATGTCCCACCGATAGATAGACGAAGAGAGAAAAGACCAACCGACACTAGGTCTTGCCAACTGATAGACAATGAGGGAGAAGACCAATAGGCGTTAAGTCTCACTGACTGACAGAGTAATAGAGAAAAAACCAACAGGCACTAGGTCTCACCTACTGGTAGACGAATAGAGAGAAAACCAACCAGCACTAGGTCTCGCCATTTGGTAGATGAAGAGGGAGAAGAAGAGAGAGAAAGAGAGATGAACGAGAGAAGAAAGAGAGATGAACGAGAGAAGAAAGAGAAATAAGAGAGAGAAAGAGCGAAGAGAGAGAGAAGAAGAGCGAGAAGAGAGAGAGAGAGGGGAGGAGAGAGAAATTTACTTACTTGAAGGGTACTTGCCCTTTTCTTCTCTCTCCTCTCTCTCTCTCTCTCCAAGATGCACACATAAGCTCAAGCATGGAATCAAAATTTCTATTCAATCTTCTCCAAAAATCAACTGAAGGCCAAGGTTTTTTTTTGTGGGGGCCGGACATGTTTTTACAATGAGGCAGTGCCTGTTTATATAGAGTTGTGCCCAAACATGGCTGGATTGATCAAAATTAGACCTAATTGCTAAAAATTAAGATTTAATTGAGTTAAATCTTAATTATAAAAATAGGTACAAAAGCACTGTTTTGCCCCTGCCTAACAATGTGTGAAATTCCATAACAGTCACTGTGTTTACCCGAGAACTAGCGTGATTTTTGTGGCTAATCCGGGGTTGTTCTGATACTCTTTTGATCAAAAGATTATTGTTTTCTTGTAGGCCTTGATATGGAGATTGTTTTGATACCAACTTCGAGCCATGAATCATGTTTTTAAGTCATGATCAAGGGACTTGAAAGTTGTTTGAATCTTGGAAACTTCGTGATCATTTTTTAATTTTTTTTTTTGTGATTTTTTCATCGTAGCGCACTAAGCATGTCATCACGATCGCGTGGCATCAATCGGAACGCGATTTGGAGCCCGAACGAAGATTTGGCAACTTTTGAGTATTAGCCGGAATCTAGAATCCGACGGTCAGAAATTCAGTAACTTCGTCGGCTTCGTGCATGAAATCTGACTATCCATCGTGTGTGTGGTTTAGCCCAATGATAGTTCTAAACCTTACGGACACAATGGAATTGGTTTTGCATCAATCCGTTGCGTGAGCGTCGTGATTTGCTTCATCGAGCGAGGTGTGTCGCTGCTGAATTTTCTACAAGTTCTTCATGGATCAGAAACTTCTCTCTAGGTTTTCTCCCTGCTAGGATATTGTCTCGGGGCGTGCCACATATTGAATTGTTCGTCTTGAAGAGACAAATATGCTCACCAAATTGGGGAGCCATTCGATTTAGAAAGAGTTAGTTATGGGCCCTCAAAGTGACTGCTTGTGACTGTAAAAAAATCCACCTTTAATGGTGTTTTGTTGCAGCGAGGCCATACAGGAATAGTGTGCGACCTCTTCTGTTTCAATGTTTTGCTCATATCTTTGTTTTGAAATATTTGATCAGGCCAAAACTTGGTCCATAAGGGTTTTCGACCATGCCAAATCCAATGACAGTTGTCCCACAGTGATTTGAGACACCAAAAATGTAGCTCCAGTTGTAGGGTTCATTTCTGGGTGCGAGAGGCTAATTTTTTGAAAACCGTTTCTTCATGTTCACTGCCTTAGTCATGTCTGATCATGATGAAACTTGATATGTGTTCTTTCGAAGTACCGATGATAATCTTGAGAAATTTTGGGGCCATTCTGATACTGTCAGGAATTTTCCACTGTTTCGTAGGCTTTATTGACATGCTTCCTACCAGGGACCAAGGTGATGAAAAATATGTTCAAACAGCTTGCCCCATCGACTGTTGTGCTTCAAGAGAAGTGAGAAGGACAATCATTAGGAAATTTTCCTTTATCTTTTACTCTTTTCCTTCCTAGCCAAAGGACCACATGAACGTCGAGGAGATTCACGTAATGGTATAACTAGGCTTATCAGACATAGGGATGCAATGTTCGCGGGTCCGTCCATGGAGAATTTAGGGCGAGAAGAGACTTTTTTTTATGTGTTTGTTTACTGCTACACCATGTTTGCTTTTGACAATCAGAATATCACTATTTGTCTCGTCTACCGAGTCCAGTCGGGGGCAGGTTCTATTAGTCGATCCCGAAGGTTTGGCCGTGCTCGCTAGGCGAGCTGAAGAGCCTGGCAGGTTCCACCCTGGCTTTGTCAGTTTTTTCCTTGGAAGGATGATGACTGGGCTACTTTGTCACTTAGAGAGAGGGGTCTATAGAAGAAGGAGAGGGCATGCACATTTCATGCATGGGGAAAAGGTCCATAAGAGAAGAAGAAGGCATGCACACTCCATGCATGGGGATGAGGTCTATAAGAGAAGGAGAAGGCATGCACACTCCATGCATGGGGAGGAGGTCTATAAGAGAGGGAGAAGGCATGCACACTCCGTGCATGGGGAGGCAGTCTATAAGAGAAGGAGAAGGCATTCACACTCAATGCATGGGGAGGAGATCTATAAGAGAAGGAGAAGGCATGCACACTCCATGCATGGGGAGGAGGTCTATAAGGGAAGGAGAAGGCATGCACACTCCATGCATGGGGAGAAGGTCCTTGAAGAAGGGATAATGACTGGGCTACGTTGTCACCCAACTGTGAAGAAGGATGTCGACTGGGCTACCTGTTCACCTAGGACTGGAGAAGGACATCGATTGGGCTACCTGCTCACCCAGGACTGAAGAAGGATGTCAACTGGGCTACCTATTCACTTAGGACTGAAGAAGGGTGTCGACTGAGCTACTTATTCACCTAGGACTGGAGGAGGATGTCAACTGGGCTACCTGCTCACTCAGGACTAGAAAAGGACGTCGAATGGGCTACTTGCTCATCCAGGACTGAAGAAGGAATGTTCAGGGATGATTTTAATGTCTACACCGTGTTGGACATCTTGACGACGAAGGGATTGCTGGCGGAAGTCACCTGTGGAAGCGATTGTTGCATCAACCTGTTTATTGGTCCATGTGTCCTTCGTAGATTTTCACTTGAACTTGGGAAGCAGTGCCATAAAGACGGTTTTCACCTTCTTTTTTTTATTTTGGGGCTCTTTTACCCATGACCTTTCTGCCATGTCCACCTTTTTTGTCCATTTTTACTCACGATGCCATTTCGGGTTTTCACTATGCTCGGTTTTTATTCATGGAACTCTTTTAGTCATTGTTTTGTGACCATGCCTATCTGTAATTTTTACTCATAGCTTTCCCTTGTGCAGGTATGCACTATGCCCGTTATTTCTTTTCTTTTCTTTTTTGTGAGGGCGTGTTTAAGGTCATGCCTCCTGGACCCGTGCGAAATAGTTTATCATCATAAGGTATGAACGTGTACTATGGTTTAAGGTCATATAGCTGGACCGCAATGGGGATGGATGGTAGTCTCTGACGGCCATGGAGTGAGTATGGTGGTGGTTTGGCTCACTTAGGGAGATGGCTCGAGGCTACCCAAGAGAGCTGGGTGATGTATGAAAGGTGAGTGGACGATGATGACCCACTAACTTACAACGAGTATGGATGACGGGATGGTTCGTCGTTTTGTGAGCATGGGTGAGACTCACTGGGGAATGATGTAAGGTGATGAACTTATGGGGAGGAAATGAAGGTGATTCGTGCACACTAACAGGTAGGTTAGGAAAGGCATGCGTGAAAATGGATGTAAAGGCGTGTGCGTGTATGTGGGGGCGAGTTTATGGTCATGCCCCCTAGACCTAGGCAAAGCAGTTTATCGTCATGCAGCCAGAACGTGCACTATGGTTTAAGGTCATATAGTTGGACCATAATTATGCAGTTTTAAAGTGATACAACTAAGACCATGCAGTTTAAGGTCGTGTAACTTGACCTCCACTATATTTGAATGTCATATAGTTCAGACCATGGTTTTGTGTAGTTTAACGTCGTGTGACTAGGATGTGGACTATGGTTTAAGGTCATATAGTTTGGATCATGTAGTTTAGGGTTTTACAACTAGACCTCCGCTACAGTTTAAGATCATATAGTTCAGAATGTGGTTTTGCAGTTTAAGGTTGTACAACTTAGGACCATAGTTATGCAGTTTAAAGTCATACAACTAGGACCATGCAGTTTAAGGTCATGCAACTAGACCTCCACTATAGTTTAAGGTCGTGTAGTTTGGACCGCGGAGTTTAGGGTTGTGTGTCTAGACCTAGGCTGTGCAGTTTAGGGTCATGCAGCACAGACCGTTGTGTGGATCGCCTTGTAGGTGGGGCTCCATGGGGAATAGGCATGCGGACAGTAATCTGACTCCTTGGGGATAACATGGCTAAGACCATCCACAAACTGACGGCTAGGTGAAAATGGTGACCTAATGAAGGATGACCAGTAGAAGTGGACCTTGCTGTGGTTTTTATGGGTTTAAGGTAATCTGTAGGTATTGGGGAGGTGAGAATGACTCTAACTTCATTGAGGATGATGGGCCACAGTATGGGTGTGACTCCTAGTGGGGGATGAGGGACAACTCATAACTCCATTGGGGAGGTCACAGTTTAGGTGCAATGGCTTGGGTGCAAGTCCACTAGGGCTAGTGGTAGGGTATACCCTGCTTGAAATACGATCGACGCCATGTGTAGCGCTGATGATTAGTTTTGAATTTTCAACAGGCACTGAGTTCTCACAACACAACTGGCTCTGAGTTTTAAAACAATCGACACTATTCAGCTGGCGTTGTGAATGTACCGTGATATTGTCTGAAGTCAACTGGTGCTGAGTTATTCAGCACTAGGATCGTTTCAAAGACACACCCGGTGCTAAGTCAACCGATGCTTAGGTTGCATTTGGAAATACACACAACGCTAAGTCAACAGATGCTAAGATTGTATTTGGAAATACACCTGGCGCTAAGTCAACCGACTCGAGGTTTGTTTTAGAAATCCACCCCACGTTGCGTCAACCAGTGTTGAGGATGGATTGATGAGAGTTACCTTGGGCCTCGTGTAAAGCCTGACCCAGCTTATTGTCACTTGGCTTCCCTTGAATGCAACTGGACTTCCCAATTTGTGAGGGGCATTCAAGGGTAGTGTAGTCTATATAAGGGGGTAAAATCCCCTTTTTCCCTTATTTTTCACCAAGGGTAAAAACTTAAGCATGTTTTCTTTAACCGCGAGGAGAGAGTGTTCGGTTGAATTTTCCAGCGAGCAGTGGGACTTCAGCAATAGTCTCTGTGAGGAAGGTTCTTTGACAGGCAACAGGCTTCCAGTCAAGGGTCTTGCAGAGAAGACCTTCGTTGAACAAACGTCGCCAAGGATTTAGTGAGTTTGCGGAGAAAGTAGCAGGTAAAGGAGAGCTTTTCGAGAATCTTTTCGGGAAGCAGAGGAGTCTCCAGCTATCATTTTTCTTTCGAGAAGAGCCAGGATATAGATCAGTGATTAATTATGAACGTCTTGAGGGCTTTCTAGGGGTTTTTAAGGGTTTCCCAGTGGTTGTGGAAGTTTTTCTGCACGTTCATGGTGTCGCAAAGGTTTCCGAGCTTCTTATGTAATTCTGGTGAGGTCTAGGCTAAAAAAATAGACGAGAAGGTTCTCCAGTGAGTTTCCAGTTGTGTGGGAGCAATTATGATGGAAGACGAACGACCAAGGAGGTGGGCCATACGACTACAGGAGGTGAACCATCGTGGGGAAGGCGTACGGTTGCTGGTGGTGAACCATTGTCCTTGAAAATCATACGGTTATCAGTTGCACGTGTGTGAGGCGATGGTGAAGGATGTGACGACGAATGTTAGTTGGCATGACTAATTTTGAGGTGTCACGTCTAGGATTCGTGGCACGTGTGAGAGATTCACTTTTAGCTGGCGCTGGCCTTAGACAAGCTTAACCGGCACCGGGGTGTTGGCAATCAACCAGCGATGAGTGCTGAAAGACTCAATCGACGCTAGTTGTTGGCATTCAACCAACATTGAGTGCTGAAAGACTCAACCAATGCTAATTATTGGTACTCAACCAGCACTGGGTATTGAGAACCTCGACTGACACTGAGTATTTTACAAACTCACCTGACGCTAATCGTTAATACGCAACCGGCGTTGAGCATTGAGAAGTTCACTCGGCGGTAAGTGTTTTGAGAGGATCAGTCGGTGCTAAGTGTTGGACAGCCTCAACCGGCGCTGTTCCAATGCCTTGGCAACTTTTGAGAGTGAACCACTCAACCCTTTATAATGGCTGGTTCCTCTTAACAAATTCCCAATGTGAAGAGGCTCCCCAAGGAAGGGGAAATCAGCGTCCATGACTTTACGGGTGAAGTTTTATTAAGAGGTGAACCCATTTGGCTGACCCAGCCGGTGTGTGAACCGGAGTGGCCCCATAGTGTCATTTTCATTACTGACCCCTGTATGTTTTGAAGTGCCAGAGAGCAATGGTGGCAACATCTGTATTGAAGAAGGGATGACACTTCTTCAATGTATGCATCAGAACATAGCTTCCTGGGCGAACTTGCCCACCTTGGGGAAGCGAATGGTCGAGGCGAAGGGATTATTAAGGTGGTCGGCAAAAGGCCTCCGGATTCAGGGAGAACACCTATACCTGAAGGGATACAGTTCCTGGACTGTCAAGGTATTGGCTTTGTATGAAAGCGTTCTTGAGCGTGCTTCACTATTAGCGACGATTCAGTGTTCAGGCAGTTATTACGATTGTTGCTTTGATACAGTAAAGCTATTGTTGGAGACGTGGAGTCATGTGAGCAATACTTGGGTTCTTAGTCATGGCGAAGTGGGAATATCTTTACTGGATCTTCACTTTATTGGAGGTCTCCCGATGCTCGGGGCTATGTATGACAAGTTTGTGCCCTCAAACTCAGTCATCTTTGGTGGTGTTCACTTGGGGGGTGAAGAGCCACAGGCTAGTCTTCCCATGATCTTGAAGGCCTACCAATCAATTGTTGACCGATCTAGCAATTGTAGGGTCACCTTTACATACAGGGTGAAATTCTTTTGTGAGGATTATCCTAAGGGCGGGCAGGGTACTTCAAAGGGAAACGGGAAGGCAATTGCAAAGGAGACACCTCCTATATATCAGCTCGAGGCTGATGATGACCGTGTCTTCTTGGCCGCCTACATGGCCTTATTCTTGTGCAAATTCGTGCTTCCTGACTGGGGGGATGACATTCACCCAGGGGTACTATATGTGGCATGTGACATGACCAGAGGGAGTGAATATGCCCTTGCTCAGCCAGTCCTATGCAACATATACCATGGCTTGGAGGCCATCTTCCGTGGAAAGGCCTATAAGGGCAAGGAGGGAGGGAATGACATCATAGGAGGTGAAGCTTTTCCTGGGGACTTTAAAACCCCATTCCCTGTGCATTACATGTACGGGCGGCTAGGGGTTTATTTCCCTGACACCTATGTCAAGTATCAGTGCTCAGGAAATAAGTTGTGGCCCTTCTTGATGGAGATAACGAACCAGAGGGCCATCTTCCATACCTCAGAGGAAGCTTCGGGCCTATTTGGAAATGAATCTTTGAACATGAGGAGGGTCCCTTTTCCGGTCGGGAGCTTCACTGACCTTGCTTTCGTCGATGAGTTGGGGAAGGAGCTCGATGATGCCCCAATAACAATTAAGGAACTCATGTTCATCCTAAGCATCAGAGGGGGAGTTTTACCTTATCGAACTACACACAGTGCACGGCTAGAGGGATAGTTCCCCCACTGCTTCTCTCATCAACACGGGCTTGACCAAAGCTGCCCCTTCTCGGTATTCTACGAGAAGCGTCAGAGTAAGGTGTATAAGGGGAGAGCGGAGGCGCTTGGAACTTCCGGGAGTGTTGGCTGCCGGAACATATATGAATTTCTTGGTCCATGTGTCTTGAAGTGATAAGGACCAGCAAATACGTGCTACCTCACTTTGGCAGGAGAGTTCGAACAACCAAGTCATATGCGAACTGGTGAAGAATCACCAGTAAGGGCTATTGAGAGAAGGATCACCCTTGGAAAGGAATGAATGGCAACTGGCATCAGGACACTGGGCCAAGAAGGCTGGCCGATGCTCCTGCTCCTTGTGAGGTATTCGTCTTGGACTATCCCTCGCACTGGCTGGGTTTAGGGCTTCCATGCGAGATAGCAGGTGACAAGGCCTCGCCAGAGTTCCTTGCGATGAAGATGATGACTAGGAGTGTCTTCACAATCTTAGCTCGATCTTCGAATGGAATGAGGGGTGATAGGTCCCTGGTTATGAGAAGCGCCCACAACAGGACCTGAACACCCAAGCGGGAGCAGTTCCCACAGCAAATTGGCTGGAGGGCCTCCTCAAGGGGGTGAATCTGAGGTGGCAGCTCCTACTTTGGTAGGGGGAAAGAAAAGAAAGCGCTCGACTGCTGCAGACACCCGTGTAGCATCTTTAGGTAGTGGGCATACTCGGAGGTGAATGAGCGACAAGCTCCCTGTGGTGTCAGAACCAAGAGATAATCCTTCCCCTTTTAATCTTTTAAGAATTCTTCTAGTATCCCCCTTTATGCTTTCTAAACCATCTTCTTCTTCTGCTAAAATATTTTATTTTTCTTCAGAAACCGAGGCAGACGACTCCGAGAGCTCTGAGCTTATTGACATTGCTTCCGATCGGGAGGGGACTTCAGATCATAGGGCGGAGCCCTCGAGTCCAAGGGCAGCTCCTGAGTCATAGGTGGCTAGGATGGAGACTAAGGAGGATGAAAGCCTCGAAGCAACTGCTCTAAAGAGGGGCTCTGATGTCGATGTGGCCTCCATGCATGAGGACTTTAGTTCCTTGACCTAGGCAAGGACTGCGGCTCAAGAAGAAGGGCCTGGAGTTGATGACGTTCTCGAGCACCAAGAGGTTGGTGTTCCTATGGTCCCGAGTCACGAAGATGAGGGGGCCAAGCTCTTTGTGGCCGAAGTTCTGGCTGTTGAAGGCGAGGGCCAAGGGGAGGAAGCCATTGACAGGGGTGAGTTGGCTGTCGAAGGACAAAGAGAAGGGGCAATTCCTGATCTTGGTGATGCTGAGGTGACAGTTCAGGAGAGTGAAGAGCAAAAGGATCAGGTTCCTCTCTAGCCTATTGAGATATAAGTTGAGGTCTCCGTAAGAGAGGGTCAAGATAGCGAGGCTGGCCTTAAAGAGCCTGTGTAGATTGAGACCGGGCCTGCTTATAATCCTGACAGGCAAGAAGATCTAGGCTTTCCCCTTGTTTCAGAGGAACCAGTGGCTCAGATGGCTATCACTTCAACAAGCCCGATCCTTGAGGTCGAGGTGTCTTCCACAGTGGTGGCCTCAGTAGCATCGTCTAGGCATGTTTTTTGTTGTGTTTCCAACATGATTGAAGGCATTCTTACAGTAAGCCTCCAGGCTGAGGGAGTTCGCTGGGACTACTGCGGTTGGGACGGCACCAGAGGTGCTTTCTCATTTTGATGCAACTCTAAACGAGTTGGAGAAATGGCAATTGGGAGTGCTGCATCGCGAGGAAGAAACCGGAAGGGTAGCCTCTTTTAGAAGAGTTAATCTTGTGCAATAGTGAGAATATAGATGCTTGTATTGAGAAGAAGGCCTTGATAGCTGGCCGTCAGCAGGACCTCAAGAAGGAGGCGTAAGGGAGATTAAAGAGAATGATTGAAGTTTGGGAGGCAAAGCGAATATTGAAGGAATAATTGACGGGCCTTGAAATGGAGATGGCTCAAAGGAAGGCCATGGAGGCTTCTTTGGTCACAGTTTGTCCGAACTCGGTGGCACAAATGAGTCGGAAACTGTGGTGATGACAGAAGCAACTCAAACATTGGCGGAGCCGAAGGCACATGTTCAAGGCACTGAGACTTCTCCTGAAGCACACAGTACTGAGATCAATAGGATGATTGATCGTTTCTGAGCATGTCGTACTCCTTTTTTTTTTTAACACCTGTAAATTTTTTACTGATGAATAAAGTGCTTCTCTCTTTTGATCGACTTTATTGCATGACTTCATTTTCTCTTTACTTTTGCTGTGCTTCATGTGATTCTTTTGAATGCCTCTTGACACTTCCATTGTCTTGAAAGACGAATACCCTAGGCCTTGTTTAGCCCCATGGTGGGCTGCTGCGGCTTGGATAGCTTCGAAGTAGGGGGTCGTTGCTTTTTCTCCTTTCATTGTCTGATTGGCCAAAGGCTCATCGTGCATTTTCCTCATGATTTGGTGAGTCAGATTGCTATAAATAGCCCAGTTAGAAGGAGGACGCTTGTGCATGGTGTTGCCATCACCATGAGCGACCTGTGAAACCAGAGGAGAGGCATGTATGACACTGCCACTACTGTGCATGCCCTTTGAGAGGAGCTCAGATGGAGAAGAAGAGGAAGAGAGAGAAGAAAAGAAAAAGAAGAGCGATAAGATTTATCTCGAGCCTAAGGGTACTGGTCCAAAAGATTCTCTCACCTTACTCTCTATCCCTAAATGTGACCCAACAATGAGAAGAAAGAGGAACTTTATTAAGTAAAAACCCTCTCTTTGTGTATTTTATGTGTGTGTCTTTTGCCTTTTTGCGTACAATGATAGTACGTGGTATATATAGAATTTTCTCCAAACATGAGTGGATGATCAAAAGTAACCCTAATTGCTAAAAATTAATATTGAATTGAATTAAAAGAAATTAGAAAATAGGGTGCAAAATGACAGATTTGCCTCTTCCAAACAATTTGTGAAATTCTAAAACAGTCCCTATGTTGCCCTAGAACTTGTGTGATCTTTCATGAATGATCTAGGGTCATTTTTATGCACGGTTCATCGAAAGATGATTGTTTTCTTGTAGGGCTCAAAACGGCGATCAATTTGATACCAACATTGAGCCATGGATTGTTTTTTAGGGCACGATCATGTGACTTGAATTTTGGTTGAATCTTGAAACTTCGGATCGATAGTGTGCTCGTTCCTTGATGTTTTTACGTGATTTCTTCATTAGGTCACACTGAGCATGCCGTTACGATCGTGGGGCAATAAACGCAGCTCGAGTTTGTGCTCGAACGAAGATTTTGCAACTTTGGAATTTTGGTCGAAAACTGGAATTTCGACAATGGAATTTGTAGTCACTTCTTCAGCTTTGTGTGCAGAATCCGACCGTTCATCATGTAACGGGTTCGGGTCAAAGATAGCTCGAACCCTTATGTACGCGATGAAAATTGTCTCGCATCGATCGGGCTCGTGAGCGGTGTGATTTTTCCACTCGAGCGAGGCACGATGCTCTTGCTTTTATTGCACTTTCTTCATGGATCATCAATTTCTCTCAAACGTTTCTTCGCGCTTGAGCATCGTTATGGGCCGTACCATATATCAAAACGCTCATCTTGATGAGAAGAATACACTCATAAAATTTGGTCTTAACTCGACCTCAGATGAGTGAGATGTGAGTGTCGAAAGTCACTAATTGTGACTGTCCCTTCAATGGTGTGGTGTTACAGGGTGGCCGCATGGGAATAGCTTGCGACTCCTCCCATTTCACTCATGTACCTATAACATCTTCCTGGAGCGTCCATTTAGGTTGAAATTTGAACCCTAAGGATTTTCAACCATGTCAAATCCAATGGTGGTGGTCCCATAATAATTTGAGACACCAAAAATGTAGTTCTAGTTATAGGGTCCGTTTCAGGGTGCCAGAAGCCAATTCTGTCAAAACTATTTCACAGTTTGCACTACCTTAAACATGTCAAAATGTAACAAAACTTAATAGGAGACTTTTGAGAGTCCTCATGAAGGCCTTGATCAGTTTTGGGGCTATTATGAGATTTTTGGAATTTCCACTGTTTGTTGTGCCTTTATTGAGCGAGGGCTGAGGCTTCTCATGTAGTGACAATCCAAGAGGGTGGCAATGCACCCGCTATCCTCCATGCATTTTTCTCCATAATGCTCGAAGAAGGACTTGTCACACTCAAGACAACGAGGCAACTTAAGTTCCTCTCTCCAGGAACTGAGAACCCTGGTGTTCCTATCACCTCGTACAAGGTCATGACATCAGCGAATGCACCGGCTTCCACAAGCTCTTGGCAAAGAAGATGCAATAATGCTAAGAAGCTCAATGCAACCCAGAAGGATGCCCTCAAGTCCCTCTTCCACCTATGCAAGAAACCCTCCCGACTCAAGCTCAGGAAAGCACTGAGCAAGACCCTCTGTAGGCCCTCTTCAAAGCAATGCTCCAACAGGGCCTCATCACTCTCAATCCCACCAGGTAACCGAGGCATCTTGCCCCGGGAACAGAGAAACTCTAGTGCTCATAGCATCAAGTGTGGGACGACGAACTCAAAGAGTGCTCTGGGTTCGAAGCTATAGTCGTGGAGAAAGTCCAAGCAGGCCACAATGTTTATGCCGTCCTCCCAGAACGCTTCCAGGCCATTGCTTTCGTTCAAGAGGAAACCACACTATAAGCCCCTCATGAGCATACACTGGACCCTCAAGAGCCCTCGACCTCTCAGCCCTAAGAAGTCTACCATGGGCAAAGTAGGCTCAAATACCTGAAGTGTGAGACAGTCCACCAAGCTAGGACTACCCACCAGCCTGATAGGGCAATCCAAACACCCCGTCAGGGATCCAGGAGGAGATGACAAGCACCTAGATCAACCTACCGAAGGAATCATCTTCCTCAGCCATCAATTGAGAACTTCACGGTTATGTTGGACGACTTGGCTTCCAACAAACCGCAGCGTCAGGGCCTCCTCATTTTCCATCACTCTTGACCCCCGTGAGAGATCATCGTCCATGGTCATCGCCACACGCAACTCAGCACAATAGGCAGCCATCGCCATGTGCAACACAATGCCCCGTTCTACCTTCACCATGGGTAAGCCAAAGCCGCGCGATACCATTGTCGCGAGCAGCGTGCTCTTGAGCATGGCTACCGTCATGTGTAGCCTAAGGACGCGTGAAGACAGTACTGCATGCAAATTAATGTCGCGCATGCCCTTGGGGTACCCCAGTTCCCACTGTTCCCAATTTTCAGGGGACAATAACTCCCACGCCTCTTCAGTTCCCTCAACCGTTGCCCCTTGCAGACGGTCTACCTTCTCACAGCCCTTCGTCTGCCCTGCAACCCTTCGGGTTTTCGTGAGGAACTCCCTTTTCTCACCAAGAACCCCCTCTGATCCTGTTCTTTCCCCTTGCCAATAGCTAGGAAAATTGAAAGAGCCACCGAAAATCCCCAAACGACTTCCTTAACGTTGTGGGTTTCCCTTCTCCCTGCTTTCCCACTTCAGCAATTCACAACAAAACTCAATGGAATCCCACTAAGTTCCCGGTGAGCCCACTGTTTCTCCTCCCTCTTCTCCTCCAACAACTAGAGGACCGCAGAGCCCTCTGAACCTTCTACATCCTCGCCAACTACCACAGAACTACTGGAGAAACACTCAAGCTCCAACAGAGCACCTCTGCAAAACCCGCTAAGGCTCTGAGAATCCATGTTTCCCCCTCAGAGAGCCTTAGTACTCTTCGAAAAATGTTCGTAATCATGGTATAAAACTTCGCGACTTCTTGAAGCTCGCCAGAAAAGCTTCTAATAGCCTATCTCTACAAATTTTGGCTAGGAAGTTCTCGTCGAAAATCTCTTGTGAGAAGCTCTAGCTCTCTCTTTCTCTCTCTAAGCTATTCAACTGTTTTACCCTCTAGTAAAATAGTAAAATGGGGTTTTCTTCTTTTTATACTCAGCAGTGTAGAAAAATTATGCTCCAGTCCTCAATTCCTGATGGTAATAAGACCAGGCCGGAGCGGGTCAAGCCCGAGACCTGAAATGGTCATCACTATGCGCTTCACTCAAAGGTCATCACTGTGCGCTTTGTCAAAGGGCTACCGCTGCGTGCCTCATCAAGGACATCGTCGTGTGCTTCGTCAGGGGGCCATCATCACGTACCTTGTCAAGGCTATCGCTGCGTGCTTCATCAGGGGGCTAGCGTTACGCTCTTCGTCAGGGGCTAGTATCGAGTGCTTCACCAGGGCACATAACGCCATGAGCACATCATCTAGGCTTAATGCCATGCACGCCATCCAAAACTTGGTGCCACGCGCATGCCATGACACTCCCATTTGGACCATTGTTCTGCACCCTCAGGAAGTTCATTCCCTCACCACAGTTGCGGTCCGTGCTAAATGACCTTAACCTACACAGCCACAGTCCAAACTATATTACCCTAAACTATAGTAGAGGTCTAATTGCACGACCTTAAAATGCTTAGTCCTCATCGCACGACTCAAAACTATATGACTGTGGTCTAGCTGTATGACCTTAAACCATAGTGCACGTCCCGGCCGCATGACGTTAAAAGGCTTAGTGCCATGAAACTGTAGCGAAGGTCTAGTTGTACGACCTTCAACTACATGGTCCTAGCTGCAGGACATTAAACTACATAATCGCGATCCAAGCCACAAGACCTTCAAAATGTAACGGACGACGTGACAAATAATCCATACGTATAACTTTAATCAAGAGATGGGCCACCTCTTCGCTAAGGGTGTATTTCATCAACATCCACAGTGGAGTAAGATGTATGCAAGGGTCATACCTACCCATTTAATCTGTGCACAGTTGTGAGTTTGCCAACATTTCGGCGAGAGTCACAATCCTGCTGCAACCCACTCTCCCCATGGAGTTAAGGTCATTCTTATCTTCTCAATCCCCAGTGGGGTTACACCTAGGCTTCGGCCATCATCCCCAGTGGAATTACATGCATACTATTACTCATTATCCCCCTGGAGTCACACTTACCCTCTTAATCCCCAGAGAAGCCTGCTTACGCCTGCCATCCTCATAGGGCCACCATCTTCATCTAAATCGATTTGCTTGTGTATAGCCTTGACTATCTTTATCCCTAGGGAGTCAGATGGCTACCCATAGACCTATCCTCCATGCAGCTTCACATACATGGCGACCCACACTCTGGTCCGTGCTGCATGACTTTAAACTGCACACCGACGGTCCCAACTATATGACCTTAAACTATAGTAGAGGTCTAGTTGCACGACCTTAAACTGCATGATCCATACTGCATGACCTTAAACTGCACAGCCATGGTCAAAACTATATGATCTTAAATAGTAGTAGAGGTCTAGTTGCATGACCTTAAACAACACAGTCTTAGTTGCATGACTTTAAACTGCATAACCATGGTCCAAGCTATATGACCTTAAACCATAGTGCACGTCCTTGCCGCATGACGTTAAACTGCTTTGCCTAGGTCCAAGAGGCATGACCTTAAACCCGCCGTCACATACACGCACACCCCCTCTACATGCATCTTCACACATGTTTCCCTAACCGACCCATTCGTGTGTGCACACCACTTTCATTACCTTCCTAGTGAGTCTACATATGCGCACAACCCTTTTACGAGCATCTCCACGCACGCCTTCTCTAACCTACCCATTTGAGGGCACACACCACCTTCATTACCTCCCTAGTGATTCCACGTATGCGCACATGCCCTTTACATGCATCTTCATGCACACCTTCCCTAACCATCCCGTTCGTGTGTGCACAACATCCATCATTTCCCATGTGAGTGTTACCCATGCTCACGAAACGGTGAACCATTCCACAATCTATATTCGCCATCAACTAATGGGTCACCGTTCTTTCCCATCACTCTCCCTTCATAGGAAGCCTTTTGTCATCTTCCCAAACTGAGTCATAACTACCACCATACTCACTCCATGGCCTCTACAGACTGCCATTCAACACCATCACGGTCCAGCTGTATGACCCTAAACTAAAGTGCATGTCCTGGACGCATGACGTTAAAAGGCTTCGTATAGATCTCTAAAGCATGACCCTAAACATGTCTTCACAAAAAACGGGCATGGGGTACACTTGGACAAGGGAACGCCATGAGTGAAAATGACGGACCGGCATGGTCATGAAATCATAAGTAAATGAGTTCAGTGAAAACAAAACCCAAGCACGGTGAAAACCCCAAAAGGGCATCGTGTGCAAAAACAGATGAAATGGGAGGACATGACCACGAGGTCATAGGTAAAAGAGCCCAAAGATAATAGAAGTTGGTGAAAACAGTCTTTATGGCACCACTTCCCATGTTCAAGTGAAAACCCACGCAAGGGCATTTTGACCTACAAAATAGGTTGATGCATTACCGCCGCCTCAGCCGACACTCAATTTCCAAACAGTCACAAGCCTGACTAATGAGGTCTACCTAAAATCCTCAAATGTCAGCATCCAACCACAACACAAATTGTCTCATCAGGGAGTGAGAGCCACAGAAGATCTCCCAAACATCAACAACACAAATTGGCTCATCAGGAAGTGAGAGCCGCATAAGATCTCCCACATTTCAACATCAACAACAACAAGAGTTCCTGAGGGTGAGGACGATGACCAAAAGATCCCTCTGGAATGCTAAAGACCATCACGAAGGTAAGAAATTGATGAAGCCAGGATCTAACCTACCAGAGACTTCAGAGTATTCCTCGCAAAAATCCCCTAGCCAACATGGGCGTAAACTTTCGGGTAGGTCAAACACCCTCGGATGGACCCTGCTGATGGGACATACAGAGATACCCTGAGCAACAAAATCAAACCTGGTGTAGAAGTGAACAATACCGACCAAAGTTTTATAGCACTTGGCCTCCCTGTTGGCCTGATTCTATCCGAGGAGGTCCCTACAAAAGCCTCACGCTTCAAAATCATTAATAGTCCCTTGAGGGTGAGGACTTCGACAGAATGCCCCAAACTTTCTGAATGATTTCACTTCTCGATTCTCTCGTAGCATAACATTTGATGGCGCATTCTACTGAAAGAAACTTTATTAAGTAAAAACTCTCTTTATGTATTCTATGTGTGTGTCTATTTCCTTTTTGCGTACAATGATGATACCTGGTATATATAGAACTTGCCCCAAACATGGGTGGATGATCAAAAGTAATCCTAATTGCTGGAAATTAATATTAAATTGAATTAAAATAAATTAGAAAATAGGGTGCAAAATGACAGATTTACCCCGTTCTAACAATTTATGAAATTCTAGCACAGTCCCTGCGTTGCCCTATAACTTGTGTGATCTTACATGGATGATCCGGGGCTGATGCCCGACTGGTCGAAAGATGTTTGTTTTCTTGTAAGTCTCGACATGTCGATCGATTTGATATCAACTTTGAGCCATGGATCGTGTTTTTAGGGCACGATCATGTGAATTGAATTTTGGTTGAATCTTGAAACTTCGGATCGATAGTGTGCTCGTTCCTTGATGTTTTTTTGTGATTTCTTTCATGGATCACACAGAGCATGCCATTACAATCGTGGGGCAACAAATATAGCTCGATTCCGTGCACGAAAGAAGATTTTGCAACTTTGGGGCTGGAATTTGGAATTCCGATGCCAGAATTTGGAATTCTATTGAAGAAATTTGCTGTCACTTCGTCATCTTTTTGAGAAAATTTCGACAGTTCATCATATACGGGGTTCGGGTCAAAGATAGCCCGAGACCTTATGTATGCGATGGAATTGGTCTCACATCGATCGGCCTCGCGAGTGGCGTGATTTGGCCGCTTGAGTGAGGCACGACGTTATTGAGTTTCCTGTACTTTCTTCACGGATTAGAATCTTCTCTCTAGCTTTTCTACGTGCTCGGGCGTTGTCATGGGGTGTGCCACATATCGAAACACTCATCTTGATGAGGAGAATATGCTCACAAAATTTGGGCTTGATCCGACCTCGGACGAGTGAGATATGAGCATCAAAAGTCACAGGTCGTGACTATCCATTCAATGGTGTGGGGTTGCAGGGTGGCCCCACGAGAATAGCGTGCGGCTCCTCCTGTTTTAGTCTTTTGCCTATAACTTATTCCTGAAGTGTCCGTTTTAGCAAAAATTTGGCCCCGAATGGTTTTTAACTATGACGGATCTAATGGTGGTTGTCCCACATCAATTTGAGACACTGAAAATGTAGCTCAAGTTATAGGGTCTATTTTAGGGTGAGAGAGGCCAATTCTAGAGAACTGTTTCTCAGTTTACCCTGCCTTAGACATGTCGGAATGCGACGAAACTTGGCAGGAGACTTTAGAGAGTCCTCACGAAGACCGTCACTTGTTATGGGGCTATTCTGAGACTATCATAATTTTCACTACTTACTAGGCCTTTCTTGAGCGGGGACCCCATGATGATGAAAAATATCTTGCAACAGGCGTACCCTGCCATGTTAGACAGAAAGAAAGAAGGGAGAGAAATGTCATGCACGATGGTGTACCCCACTGTGCCTGACAGAGAGAGAGAAGAGGAAGAGAGAAATATCATGCATGACGGTTTACCCTGTCGTGCCAAATAGAGAGAAAAGAGAAAGAAGAGAGAGAATGAGGAAAGAAGATGAGAGAGAGGAAGGAAGAAGAGAGAAAGGAAAGAAGAAGAGATATAAATCAAAGAGAGAAAGGAAAGAAGCAGATAAAGAAAGGAGAGAAGCAAAGGAGAGAGAAAGAGGAGAGGAGAGAGAAATTACTCGGATGGCTAAGGGTACCACCTAAAATCTTCTCTCTCCTCCCTCTCTAAGACATGAGACGTGCCCCTCCAAAACTCAAGGAAAAGGTTAATTTTTTATTGATCAAGATGTCGTCCTTTACATGAGTCCAATTCTTAACCTAATTGTGAAAAAATAGGAATTAAATGAATTAAAGAAAATTAAGAAATTAAGGACAAGTACTCCTACAATCTTTCGGGGGTTCGTTCGGGATGTTTTCGATCTCCGTTCAGCTAAAAGATTATTCTTTTCTTGATTGGCTCTGAAAGATGGTCGTTTTGATACCCATTTTGAGCCATGGATCGGACTTTTGGTCCACGATCACGAGACGTAAAAATCATGAGAAACGTGTTATCTTTGATTCAAGATCATGCTTGTTTCCTAGTGTTTTTCCACGATTTCATCATTGTATTTTGATGAGCATACCATCATGAACATTTGGGGACGAACATGGCTCAATTTGGTGCCCGAATGACTTTTTCCAAATTTGGTATTTTGGCAGGAGTTTGGTTCAGGTGGCTTGAAATTGCAGCAACTTCGAATCTGTCATGTAGAGAATTTGACTGTCCATCACTTATGAGGTTCTTCTTAATTGAAGCCTCTAACCTCGTGCTCACAATGGATCTATTTTTTAACCAATCCGACCCGCGAGCGTCGTGATGTGGCCGCTGGATCGAAGCATGCTCTTGTTGGAAAATTTGCAACCTTGCCTTGAATCGCAATTGTCTCTGTAGTTTTTCCCCTGACTTGAGCCACAAAATAGGTTGTGCCACATATCAAAATGCTCACTTAGACGAGACGAACAAGCTCCCAAAATTTGAGCTTGATCTGACATGGGATGAGATGAACATACTTCCAAAGCTGAGAGTGCACGGTATAACATGTGACCTATCCGTTTTGGGTAATTTGGTCATAACTTGGTTAAAAAAAGTCCAATCAAGTAGAAACTTGGTTCCTAGGGATTTTCAGATATTCTGGATCTAATGACAATGGTTCCACAATCAGTTTCCACTCCAGTGATAGGGTTTAGGTATAAGGTTCATTTTTAGGGCGATAGATGTCGATTCTCCAAAGCTGTTTCTACGTTTGCACTGACTTAAACTTGTCGGATTGTGACAAAACTAGAATTTGTTCTCAAGAGACTCTTAAGCACGATCTTGAACCTTCTTGGGTCATTCTAAGACTTTTGTAAATTTCACTTCTGGATCAAGGCTTATTATCCTACGGCTTGCGTAGTCCATAGGCATTTTGGTACCTAAAGACCTAGGTCACAAACTTCTCTCTCCTTATTTATCATTGGGGATAAAAGTGTTGAAAAATACCCTCAAATAGCTTGCCATGTCGAATGTTGTGCTTCGAGAGAAGCGAGAAGGACAACATTCATTATCAAAATTGTCCTTCGACTTTAGTTTTCTTCCTAGCCATCAGATCACATGAACGCTGAAGGGATACTCATGCAAATCTGCTTCCCGGAGGGGTGACCAAGGTGCTCAAACATCTGGGGGCCTTGTTTAAGGGCTTGTAGACTCAAACGAGGAGACTTTAGGGGGGATAAGAGACTTGAGCTACTAGTGGGGGACATCTCATGGAATGCACATGGTCCACATCAAGAAATCTTTGAGGGAATTTTTTTAAAATCTACATCCTGTTGAAAATATTGGCGGTGTTGTTTGCTGCTACAGCAGGTTTTCTTTGACAAGCAGGGCACCTCTGTGGGCCCCATCGTGTCGAGTTTAGTCGAGGACTTTTTGTTGGTCTGTCTCGAACGTCTGGTTCGGTCAAGGAGGCGTTTTGGCGGGGCAGCCTTGAAAGGGCTCTACCTTGGTTGTTGTGGGCAGGTATTGACTTGATTTGAGGGTTTCTTACCTGTGAAGGACCTTGAGGGATGATTTTAAAGTCTACACCCCATTGGACGTATTGGCAGTGTTGTTTGCTGCCACAGCAGTTTTGCTTGACTTGGTTTGATAGTTTCTGGCATGTGAGAGATCTTGAGACATGATTTTAAATTCTACACCTCGTTTGATGTATTGGCGGCATTGTTTACTGCTACATCAGGTTTGCTTGACCTGGTTTGACTGTTTCTTATCGTTGTGAGATCTTCTTGTTTTTGGGTCCCGATAACAAGGTATTCTGCTATCGAGAATTTTTCTTGAAATGCAGACTGGAGCCGCCTATGGAGGCGAACGCTGCATCAACCTGCTTATTGGTCCGAGCACCCTTTCGAGTTTTCACTTAGACTGGGGGAAGCGGTGCCGTAAATATGATTTTCACCAACTTCCTTTTTATTAATCTTTTTTGCCCATGACCTGATAGCCATGTCTGCCTTTTTTCCATTTTTTATAACAATGCCCTTTTTGGTTTTCATCGTGCTCGGTTTTTATTTTATGGAACACTCTTACTCATAGTTTCGTGATCATGCCCATCTGTCACTTTTACTCATGGAGTTCTTCCCCTTTCGCGTTTACACCATGCCCTTTTTTTTTGTGGGGACGAGTTTAAGGTCCTGCCTCTAGAAATTGGGTTATGATTTACGGTCATATAGTTGGACCGTGATGGAGGTGGATGATAATCTGTAGAGGCCATAGGGTGAGTATAGTGGTGGCTTGACTAAATTGGGGGAGATGGCATGAGATCGTCAAGGTAGATAAGGGGTGGCCCACTAGCTGTCGATGAGTATTGATGATGGAATGGCTCACCAGGGATTCATGAGCATGGGCCCGACTCACTGGGGAATGTTACGAGTTTATGAAGGGCAATGGAGATGGACTCAATGGGAAGGCAGTGAAGGTGGTATGCACGTGCGAATGGGCTGGCTAGGGGAGGCATGCGTGGAAAGGCATGAAGAGGGCGTGTGCACAACGGAGGGTGCACATGTGTGTGGTTAGGTGCCTCAATCTTGCCCTCCAGATCTTTGAGGATCGGGCGGCATGCGTCTCGGGTTTCAAGGGAGACCCGAGACTTTTGAGATTGCTCTCTCGAGAACCTCGTTAAAGAACGAGAGCAAGTATTACTAACTGGTGAGAGGGGAATTTAAGGTGGGTTTGGGACTTACTTGGACTGGCTCACATGGGCGCCCTCTTAGATCACGAAGAAAGCCCCCCGATAAAAACTGGTTCGGAATCGCCTCCCTTGACTTGTATTCTCCTATTTCTATAATCAGATACATATGTCAAATATTATAAGACAGGTAGGTCAATAGACGTCACCTTTTCCTTTTTGGTAAACGTACACAAGCATGCACATTCAAAAGAAGAAGAGAAGAATAAGAGAAGAAAGATGGGGGAGAGAAGAATGTGATTAAGCAAGAAGATCAACGAGTGACTAAGCTGGTGAATAATTGGCATGATGTGGTAGTAAAACGGGCTCGATCACTCAGACCGGCTCACCGGATTACTACTAGATATAAATATCGATACTGCCTAGCTAGAAATGATGGTTAGTCTGTCGTGTCAATTAGGCACAGTAAGTTTGGAACAACAACATTACGGCTAGACGACATGACTATCATAAGAGGCTAATCTCAACCCTTCTTAATCAAACGAAAGGATAACAGAAATAAATGAAATTCATAAAGAAGTAAGTGAATAAGAAAGAGAAGAGAAAGAAAGAGAGGAAGAGAATGACAGAAAGAGAAGAGGGTGAAACACAATTCGTGTTAACTATCGCCAGCTGGGTTGGAAAGAGAAGAGAGAGACGAACACAGTTTGCACTAGGCCTCGTCGACTGTATGTAAGAAAAGAGGAGAGAGAAGACACATTCAGCACTAAGCATCATCGACAGCACTAGTCAGAGAAGAGAGAAGATTAGCTGGTGCTAAGCTTCATCGATTAGGTCAGACAGAGAAGAGAGAAAAGATGCAGTCAGTGCAGGGTTTCATCGACTGTATTAGACGAAGAAGAGAGAGGATGTAGTTGGCACTAAGCTTCATCGACTGTATTAAATGAAGAGGAGAGAGAAGATGCAGTCGACGCTAGGCTTTATCGATTGTATCAGACGAAGAGAAAGGGAGATAAAGATAAGAAGCAGAGAGAAAGAGAAATAGAGATGAGAAGTAGAGAGAGAAAGAGGGATGAGAAGAAGAAAGAGAAAGAGAGATAGGCAGGGGTAAAACAGTCCTTTTGCACCCACTTTTAGAATTTGGATCGATTGTGTGCTCATTCCTTGATGTTTTTAGTTCGTTTCTTCACCGAGTCACACTGAGCATGCCGTCACGAACATGTTGCAACAAACGCAGCTCGATTTCGTGTCCAGATGAAGATTTTATCGTCTTGATTTTTAGCCAGAATCTTGAAATCTGACAGCCGGATTTTACAGCAACTTCGACGCCTTTGTGTGTGAAATCCAACTGTACATCGTATGCGGGGTTTGAGCTAGAGATAGCCATGAACCTTACACACATATGCAATAGGTTTCATGCCGATCAAGTGTACGAGCGTCGTGATTTAGTCACTGGAGTGGGGCGCGCTGCTGCTGAATTTTCTGCAACTTTCTTCACAGATCAACCACTTCTCTTTAGTGTTTCTCCTTACTTGAGCATGGTCGCGAGGCATACCACATATCGAATCGCTCGTCTTGACGACACGAACATGCTCACAAAATTTGAGAGTGATCCAACTTGGAACGAGTGAGATATGGGCCTTGAAAGTGACTACTCATGAGTATAAAAACAACCACCTTTAATGGTGTTTTGATGCTGGGTGGCCACATGGGAATAGTGTGCGGCCCATCCCTTTTTGGTATTTTACCCATAACTTTGTCTTGAAGTGATCGATTAAGTTGAAACTTGATCCACAAGGGTTTTCAACCATTTTGGATCCAATAGTCGTGGTCCCATAGCTATTTGACGCATAAAAAATATAGCTCTAGTTATGGGGTCTATTTGAGGGTGCTAGAGACCGATTTTGCCAAAATTGTTTCTTTATGTTTACTATCTTAAACATGTTTGATCGTGATGAAACTTGACAGGTGGTCTTTTGAAGTATCGATGAAGCGCTTGACCAGTTCTAGGGCCATTATGAGACTGTCAAAATTTCTACTATTTTTGTAGGCTTGATTCACTTGCTTCCTTTCAGGGAGTGCTAAAAATGTGTGCAAACAGCTTTCCCCACCGAATGTTGTGCTTCAAGAGAAGAGAGAAGGACAACATTTAGAAACTTTTCTTTGGATTTTACTTTTTTCTTCCTAGCCACAGGACCGTGTGAACACCGAGGAGATTCACGCAATGGTGTTACTAGGATGCTCAAACGTAGGGATGCATTGTTTGCGGGTCTGTCCATGGAGACTTTAGACAGAGAAGAGACTTTTTTGAGGGATCTTGTCGAAGTCCTCACCCTCGTGTGGACTGTTGGTGATTCTGAAGATGAGGATTTTGTATGGACCTCATCAGTCAAAATCAGGCCCTTTTGGAAATTGAGTGCCATGTTGAAGGCCATTGTTCCCATTTGATCTGGGTTTGTTTGTCTTTGGATAGACATCCAAACGGCCTTTGGTTGGCGTTGTTTGCTGCTACATCAAGTTTTCTTTTGACAGTCAGAGTACCATTGTAAGTCTCGTCTGTTGGGTCCAGTCGGGGGAATTTTGTTAGCCGGTCCCAAAGGTTTGGGCCTATCGGTGAGGTGGGCTGAAGTCTCTAATAGGTTTGTCCTTGCTTTGTCCATTTCTTGCCTTCGTGGGCATGTTTGGTTGTCGGAGTGACTTTCTTGTTTATTTATTTTGATAGAGAGCCTATTGTCAGTGCTCATCTGTGTCGTGCACCAGTTGTTCCTTGGAGGGTAGGGTACCTCAGTTTATCGAGGTGATCAGCTTTGGGTACAACCACCCCTACCCACTACTGTGCAGGTTGTTACATAGTAGGTCCAAAGTCATGGTCGACTTAGCCTTTTTGGGGAGTCTCCGGCATCTCGGAGTGTATTTGTAACCTCTTAGGAATGATGCTCTTCTTGATGAGACTTATCTTTCCGTCTTGGCAAGTATTCTATCTTCTGAGTCCTTCAGCAACTGGACTCAAGCTGTCCAAATCGTTTCCTTAGAGGTCATATTTTTGGAGTCTTGATATTGTGACACTAGGGATTTTCTTCTTTTGAGTGAGGTCTGAAGCCACCTGTTGAGACGAGTATTTCACCAACATGTTTATTAGTCTAAGCGTCCTTTGTAGATTTTCCCTTGACCTCGAGAAGTAGCGCCATAGAGATGGTTTTTACCAGCTTCTTCTTAATTGGGGCTCTTTTACTGATGACCTTACAGTCATGTTCACCCCTATTCTTCCATTTTTACTCACGATGGCCTTTCGGGTTTTCAGCGGCCCAATTTTTATTCACGGAACTTTTTTACTCATGGTTTATTAACCATGCCCATCTGTCATTTTTACTCATAGCGTTCCCTTATTAAGGTATACACCATGCGCATTATCTCATTATGAAGGGGTGTTTAAGGTCATGCCTTCGGGACCTATGCAAAACAGTTTAACAACATGCAGCTAAGATGTGCACTATGGTTTAAGGTCATACAGTTGGACCATGACGATGTTGAATGGCAGCCTATGGAGGCCATGGAGTGAATATGGTGGTGGTTTGACTCACTTGAGGAAATGGCATGAGGATACATATGACAGATGGATGATGTATGAAATGTGGTTGAAAAATAGTGAACCACTAGCTTACGACGAGTATGGATGGCGGGATCGTCCGCCATTTTGTGAGGGCGGGTGAGACTCACTGAGGAATGTTGTAAGATGCTGAAAGGAATGGACTCACTAAGGAGGTGATGAAGGTGGTGCGCGTACCCGAATGGGTCACTTGCGGAAGATGTGCTTGAAAATGCACGTAAAAGATGTGTGCGCGTATGTGGGGGCGAGTTTTAAGGTCATGCCTCCTAGACCTGTGCAAAACAATTTAATGTCATGTGGCTAGGATGTGCACTATGGTTTAAGGTCATACAGCTAGACCGTGGTTATGTAGTTTAAAGTCATACAACTAGGACCACGCAGTTTAAGGTCGTGCAACTATACCTCCACTATAGTTTAAGGTCATATAGTTCGGACCGTGGTTATGCAGTTTTAAGTCAGGCAACCAGAACCATCCAATTTAAGGTCATGCAACTAGACCTCCGCTACAGTTTAAGGTCATATAGTTCGGACCATGCTGTGTAGTTTAAAAGTCATGCAGTTTAAGGTCGTGCAACTAGACCTACACTACAGTTTAAGGTCATATTGTTCAGACCATGCTGTGTAGTTTAAAGGTCATGCAACCCAGACCATGCTGTGCAGTTTAAAGGTCATGCAGCGCAGACCATGTTGTGCAGTTTAAAGGTCATGCCACGCGGACCATGCTTGGGTAACCATGTAGGCCTGTGGACAACAGTCTGATTCCTTGAGGGTAAGATAGGTAGGATCAATGATGGATCCAGATAGGAAAGTTGAACTTATTGGGGATGAGGTGACAAATGTGGGTCATTTTATAGGTATTAGGGATCACTAGGGGTTGCAGTAGCAAGAATGACCCTAACTCCACTGGGGGTGATAGTATGCAGTACGAGCATGTCTCTTCTACTGACGATGAGGAGTCATGACTTGATTTTGATAGACCTAAGTTCCACTCTACTGGGGATAATAGGTCAGGGTCAAGGTGTAACTTCACTTGGGGTAATGATGATAGGACACACAAGGCTTCACCCTAGTGTAGGCGACGTTAGACTGTTTAAAATACAGTCGGCGCCAAGTGTAACAACCATTGTTTCTTGAGAATACTCAGCCAGCGATGAGTTTTCGCAAACACAACGGACGCTGAAGATGGCTAGCACAGCTTTTGACTAGTTAACTGGCGTTAAAAGGTTAAAAGTGCAATCGACACTGAGAATGGTACGCGGTTGAGCACAATCGGTGCTGAGTTGTCTGAGAACACATCCGGTGCAGAGTTTTCGAACAGACAACCGACGCTAGGTAGCTTCGACAGCGCAGCCAGCACTGGGTGTGGATCGACATTCGGGCCATGACCTGAGTCCGACCAGACTCGGTCCGGCCCCCTTGAAGATTTTTATAGGCGGCGATGAGAGCTACCTCGGCCCTCGGGTCACAGCTCGACCCGGCCCATCGTCGTTTGGCCTTCCAAGACATGACTGGAATTCTCAGTTTGTGAGGGCGTGTGAGGGTCGTGTTGGCTATATAATGGGGTAAAACCCCATTTTCCTTCACTTTTCACAGGAGGTAAAAAAGAACTTAGACAAAATTTTAACGATGAGCAGTGGGTGGCTGGTTGCAGTTTTGGCAAGTAGCAAGGATTCTGACAAAAGTGTTGCAGAGATGTTTTTTGAAAATCAGTGGGATTCCAGCAAGGGTCATGCAGGGAAGCTTTTGGCGACTAAGAACTTTGCTGGGGATTTGGTGAAGTTTGTAGGGAAAGGTGAGGGGCAAAGAGAGTTCTCCGGGGAGTTTTTGGAGAAACAAGAGAGCTCTGGTCGTGATTTTACGCATTGGAGAGGCGAGAAGTGCAGCAATGGGCATTTCCCCATGCTTTGGGAGTTTTTCCGGGGGACATAAGTGGTTTCTTGGCAACGTAGGGAAAGTTGCAGAGGTTTTTCGAGATTGGCAGAGGAGTTTTGGTGGAAACAAAGGGTCTAAGGAAATGAATGGTTATTGAACGTAAACCGTTGCAGGGAAGGTGTACGGTTACGAGAGGTGGACCATCGCAGGGAAGGTGTATGATTACCTCGTCCATGTGTCAAACAGAGCAGTGAGATGTGGTGACGGTTGGCATTTGCTTGTGTGTCAGGCGGCGCTGAAGGACGTGGCGATGGTTGTCAGTCGGCATAGTAGATCTCGTGGTGTCACACGTATAATCTGTGGCACGTTGTGGGAGATCCAAATAGAGCCGGTGCTAGACATTGGCAAACACAACCTGCACTAAGGCTTGAATGCACAACTTTCACTAAGGGTTAGCAGATACAGTCGGTGCTAAGGGTTAGCAAACGCACCTGTTTGAACGTATTTTTCAGCATCTTGGTCCCTGGTAGGAAGCAGATCAATAAAGCCTATAAAACAATGGAAATTCTTGACAGTCTCAGAATAGCCCCAAAACTGGTCAAGATCTTTATAAGCACTCCAAAAGGCCACCTGCCAAGTTTCATTACGATTAGGCATGTATAAGGCAGTGAACAGAAAGAAACATTTTTTTGAAAAATTGGCCTTTGGCACCCTGAAATGGACCCTACAACTGGAACTACATTTTGGTTTCTCACATCATTGTGAAGACCACAGCCATTAGATCCGGCATGGTGGCAAACCCTTATGGGCCAAGTTTTGGCTTAATCGGACACTCCAGGACAAAGATACGACCAAAACATTGAAACATGAGGGGCCGCACACTATTCCCATGTGGCCTCACTCCACAAAACACCATTAAAGGTGGATGTTTTCATAGCCATGAGCAGCCACTTTCAGGGCCCATATATCACTCTATCCGAGTTGGATTGCTCTCAAATTTTATGAGCATGTTTGTCTCGTCCAGACGAGTGTTTTGATATGTGGTACGCCCCGTGACAATGTCCAAGCAGTGAGAAAAACTGAATGAAAGTGGCTGATTCATGAAGGAAATCACAGAAAATTCAGCAGCAGCGTGCCTTGTTCGAGCAGCCGAATCACAACGCTCGCATACCTGATTGGCACGAATCTAATAGCATTATGTGAGTGAGGTCTAAGTCTACATCTGGTCTGAGCCTCAAGTACGATGAACGGTTGGATTTTACACACAAAGGAGTCAAAGGTACTGTAAATTCTAACCATCGGATATCTAGATTCTGGGCAAAAACTCAAAGACGACAAATTCTTCATCCAGTCACAAAATAGAGTTACGTTTGTTGCGACTTGATCGTGACGACATGCTCAATGTGATTCAATGAAGAAGTCATGAAGAAACATCAAGAAACGAGCACACAATCGATCTGAAGTTTTCAAGATTCATCCGAGATTCAAGTCTCGTGTACATGACTCAAAAACATGATTCATGGCCCGAAGTTGGTATCAAAACGATCGCCATAGTGAGCCCTACAAGAAAGCAATAGTCTTTTGATTAAATGAGCATAAGAACACCCCTGGGTCAACCATGGAAGATCATGTAAGCTCTCGGGCAGCAGCAGGTACTGTTCTGGAATTTCACGCAATGTTAAGAAGGGGTAAAACAGTCATTTTACACCCATTTTTTGAATTTTTTAAAATCAATTAGATTGTAATTACCTTCAATTAGGGTTACTTTTGGGTGTCCACCCATGTTTAGGCCCAATTCTATATAAACAGGCACTGCCTAATTGTAAAAGGATGCTCGATTCATTCTTTGAGGATTTAATAGAAATTTCCTTTCTTGCTTGAGCCTGTGAGTACATCAAGAGGAGAGAAAAAAAGGGTCGGTACCCTTCGAGGAAGTAACTTTCTCTCTCCTTCCCTTTTCTCATCTTTCTCTCTCCTCCTCATTACAATTGGTGCAAGTCTAGCGTTGCTGGTTCTCTTATCTCTCCTATCTTTCATCCTCAGCATCGGGAAGGGTTTTCCCTCTCTTCTTCTTCATTCATCCTCAGTGTCGGGAGTGTTTTTCTCTCTCCTCTCTTCCCTAATAGTCGACAAACCTCAAAACTGGTTAGATTTCTCTCTCCTCTCTTCCCTAGCAATCAACCCCAGCATCGATTGGATTTCTCTCTCCTCTCTTCCTTAACAGTTGATGAACCCTAGCGTCGGCTGGATTTCTCTCTCCTCTCTTCCCTAAGAGTTTATGAACCCTAACGTTCATTGGATTTCTCTCTCCTCTCTTGTCAAGTAGGTGAAGCCTAGTGCCAACTCAATATCTCTCCCTTGCTTCTCTCCCGTCGCAACTGGCGCAAACCTAGCACCGATTGGTTCCCTCCCTCTATTATGTTCTGACAGTTGGCGAAGCCTAACACCGGCTGTCTTTTCTCTCTCTTCTCTTTTGAAAAATTCGGCAATGTCCAGCGCCGACTGCATCTTCCTTCCATCTCTCTTTTATCCTCTTGTCTTTTCTCCCCCCCCCCCCCTTATGTTTGTTCCCTTCTTCTCTTACTTCATTCTTTCCCCCATAACCACCACTCTGTTATTCTTTCGTTTGACTAAGAGGGATTGATGTTAGCCTCTCATTGAAGTCCTATCTTCTAGCTGTAATGTTGTTGGGTCAGTATTGCTTGCCCCATTTTATTACCATGACAAACTGACCATCGTGATTAGCTAGTCGGTATTGATAATGACGTCTAGTAGTAATCCCATAAGCCGGTCTTTGTATCAAGCCTGTTTTACTACCACGTCAAGCCAAATACTCGCTAGCTTTATCCTCTCGCTCAGTCGAACTCTTCTCTCTCCCGTCTTTCTTCCCTTCTTCTTTTTGAATGTGCCTGCTTGTGTAC
>NW_006500144.1:3013614-3040734 GCF_000471905.2 Amborella trichopoda | reverse complement strand
CAGAAATAAGAAGAATACGAACCAAGGGAGGCGATTCCGAACCAGTTTCATTACTGGGGGCCTTTCTTTGTGATCTAAGAGGGGGCCCACGACAGCCAACCCGAGTAAGTCTCAAACCCACCTTTAACATTCCTCTCTCAACAGTTGGTAACACCTGTCCCCATTCTCGAACGAGGTTCTCGAGAGAGAAATCTCATAAACATCCCTAGTCTTCCCTCAAAACCCAAGACGCGAGTCACCCAATCATTCATATCCAAAGGGGGAGATCAATGCACTTAACCAGCTTGGCGACTCCTCTAGGGACTTACTACCCCTTAGTTGGATCGTTCTTGTTTGGCTAGTTTCTTCTTTTATTTTCTTCTTTCATTATCTTTTCACATTCACTTATGGCTGCTGGGTTCTGTAACCCATTTATCTAGATCGGGGATTTTCTTATCCTCATATTTGAGAGTGTCCCTAGGGAACAAGTTCCTTCGACTTCGTTCCCGACCATCCTCTTGAGCAAAGACCCCCTGTCTAGCTCCCAGGTCTTACCCTGGATTGATGTGAGGAGGGACTTGAAGGTCCCTCACTCCCCATCACTTCGCTCTGGTGGAAAGTCCACCAAGGCATCTTGCATGGGCGGCACTTATGTTGCCCCACACAGCATGCACCCAGCCACCGGCAAGTAACTTGTCAGTCATGTTTCTCAAGTATGTCGGAAGGCTGCCCAGTACCTTTCTGCAAAAGGCGAGCAAGTTCTCATTACTTCGGTGGGTCGCCATAAGGCGACCCCCCACATTCCTACACCGTTGGTCTCTATCCTTAGAGGTTCAACATAGAGGTGGAAACCCCACGGTCTTCACCCCTCACACACACAATAAGGATCGTGGGTCACTCACTCGAGCCACACCTAAGGGGAACCCTTCTATTACCTCCAGTCTGTGTCCAAGATCGAACCTTTCAATGCCAGGTCATGCGCACGCTACTCATATGCATCACACTGCTCGGGACGATGTCGTTATTGCGTCACCCCGAATACACAGAAGATGACCTCCTCGTCCTCCTACTATGCACACACAAGCGCACCCTATAAGGCGCAGGCCTACACCCATTCACTTACAGACACCTGCTCATAGTTCTCGAACTCCTAAGGTTAGATCACCTGCATGAGCCAGGGTGGACCCCCAGGTCCTCCGAGATCCTTCTTCGAAGGGTGCACACGCGTCGACATCTCAGGCGTCCCCTCACCCTCAACTCATGCCTCCTCATGAGTCAATCCTTCTCCTGCATGCTCCTTATTCATCAAGCAAGCACCTTCAACCTTGGTACTCAAAGACTTTCCCCAAGAGTACCATCCTGAACAAGCGCCATCACTTAGATCGTGTCTCTGGAGCTCATAAGAGAGTTCGAGGCACGGACCTCATGGAAGATCGAGACCTTCATCCTCCGCAGCCCAAGATGACTCCAGTTCCCCGCCCTCATCCATTGTCGCACTTGATGGAGACAACTCTCTCCTGTGCAAGAAGAGCTGACCAGTCACGACTTAGATCGCAGTTTTGGCACGAGGTCCATCAAAACCTCAAGGCTAAATGCGATAAGGCTCTGCAAATTTTGACTAGGGAGGAGACCAAAGAGGTCGAAACAACGAATTTCGACGACGCTTTTTGCCTACATCCCTTCTACCCTCATTAAACGATAAAGCCTGAAGAAGAGATCCATGAGCCCTATGCTGTGGTTACTGTCGCAGAAGATGACCTATCCACTCAGTAGCCATGGTCCCAAGACCGTCAAGAACTGGTCCAAACGCGATCCATGTATAGGACTGGAGTTCAGTCAGGGCTTGCTGTCCCCTACTGACTGATCTATCAAGAACGACCCGTCAAGCTTGCAAGCCGCCAGCTGCCACTACCGTTGACCTCCCTAGAGAAATGGACAGCATAAAATAATGGTCGTAAGCGAGCCCGGTGATGCGCATGTGGATCGCATGAATAAGTTTGACAATATGATGCATGTGATGATGGAAAATATCGATCATATTGACTTTGCACGCCACTCAGCTAACAATTAGGTCAATTCCCATCACTCTGATGGTGCACCTCCACGGTGGCCCCCTCCGTCTACCTCACAAGACAATTATGTCCCTCATCCAATCTCGCAGTTAGATATTGATGCTATCGTCACCCATAGCCTAAAGAACAGACAAATTCCGGGGAGACAGGGTGCGACACCTTATCAAAGACCATACCCCTCCTATATTGATCAGGTCAAGTTCCCCTCAGATAATAAGAAAGGGAAGTTTCCCTTATTTAGTGGAACCACCTCCCCAAACTAGCATATTGCCCACTTCCAAGCGGCATGTCGGGAAACAGCGGCTGACGAGAGAATTCTTCTCTAACAGTTCGTTGAGACCCTCGATGGCCCGACATTCCAATGGTGTGCCCAACTTCCTCCAAACTCAATGCATACATGGGTGGAGATGAAGAAATTGTTCTATCAATGCTTCTATGAGGTCGAGAGAGAGGTTCAAACCATCGAAATTTTCACCCTAACACAAGAACCTGATGAGCCCGTGGATCAGTGCATCTCAAGATGGAGAAGGCTTCCCGCCACCCTAATCCTATGACTGAGAAGGAAACAGCCCAAACTTGCATGCAGAACATGCGACCAGAAATCGCTCTACATGTCGACGCCTCTAATCCGACCTCCATGTCATAGTTGATCTCTAAATTAGTTCGCATAGAAAGCTTTTCACGCCATCATGGTGGGGCACGACAACCATCTACGAGTTCAGTAAACAACCGAGGCAATGGTATTTCTCAGAATAACACACGGGGCAGCCAACAGAAAGGGGTAATTAGTGCAGCCGTCATGGTCCCTGATTCAAAGAAGGCTCCCTCCCAAACATTGGACCTCTCTAAAGGGGTAACCGTTGCAAAGGTAACACCCCAGGCTGGCGAGCAGCAACAGTCGTACAATTGGGTACATCCACCAGCCAACTTTGACCGGAGTGATTATTTCACCAGGCATAAGAACAAGGTTTATCCCATCGAGAAGGAATGTGTCCCTGCACTATTCTAGTTATTATTCGAATAGAATATGATCCAGCTAGCAGAACCTAACTTCCTTAATCAATCTGGCCTTGACACTCAAGTGAATTATTGTGCTTATCATCGGAGGATCAATCATCCTGCAGATGACTGCTACACGCTGAAGGATATTATTGAGGCCCTGATTTAGAAGGGTCCGATAAAGCTTGATGACTTAAAGAAGGCCTTCGGGGCAGCTAAGACCTCTCGTACCTAACCATCTAAGAGGAGGACGAAACGCTTGGTATCCTCTATGCCTTATTCATCATAATGCTTCAGGAAGGCATAATCACACTGAAGCAGACAAGGCAACCCCTTCGCCTTGTTAAGGGAACTGAAGATTGCTGGTGTCCATACCATCAGATAAGAGGTCATTACTTGATAGAATGCACAACTTTCCTTGATATATTCGTAAAGAAGATGCGAGAGTGTCAAGAATTTCACAACCTCCCCATAAGTGATCCCCAAAATGCTTCCTCATCAGGGCAAGAGGATCTCACAAAGCAAGACTTTCCTATTAGGGACCCAAACTCTGCGGAACCCTCGACTTCCCAGCCATGGATAATCTTCCATGGTCGAGGTAGACCCAAGTCCCGAAGGCGAGAAGCAGTTCGTCAAACTAGAGCTTAAAGCAAGCCCTTGACCAATAAAACATCATCTCACAAAACAAGAAAGAGATGAGCACGAAGGGCTACTCGTCGAAGAAACAAAATCTCTCAACCCACAGTCGAGCAGGAATTTCTCAAGCCCTTCCCCCATTGCCAACTTTGCGGGACTTCATCCCTGACACAATCTTTCTTTCTTCTTCATCTTGTTAAGAAGATGTTCCCACCCCATCTCCCACTCAGTAAACATCCGATGAGGGTGACGACGTTGAAAGCACTCCCTAGTGGTTAAGCAAGAAAAAGACATAAAAGACCCCCTGCAACTGTCCAACTCTGGTGATGACGTAAAAAGCTGCCCAGATTGGTCTGATGAGGGGAACGACCTTAACAGTCCCCGACCTTCTAACCCTACTCCTCCTTCTTCTCTTGCTTCTCATTCGACCTCATCTATGTCTCTTGCAGGTATAACCTTGATATGTCCAGACTTCGAGTCTCTCAATAGAAAACTTGAGGGATCGAACATAACAAAGACACAACGGAAATGATTGTGAAAGACCCTAGCGTAGGTAGCAGGATTCCCAATAGTTGCTGATGCTCTGACAGCTAAAGCTAAGGCAGAGCCACCTATTACAAAGAAGCGCAAGAAGGCGAAGCCAAAGAAACCCTAGTGCCCACATGAGCCTGACTTTGAGCAAAGATTGAGAGAGTCAAGGTGGCAAAGCTTCTATTCCTAGGGAGCTTTCCACATGGTGTACATCTCTGGAGCAATGCCCACCATGGGGAAGATAAACCTCAGATCGGGAAAGATACTGCAGCCTCCACCGTAGAAGTTGGGCACTTTGAAGTTTCCCAGTCCGCCACTACCCCCTAATCCAAATACTAATATGGTTATCATACAGCTCCCTGGGCTCGTCCCAATACTCCAAAAAATTCACTTATTCTCCAATTCCCCAGGACCCCTTTGATCTCATGTACTCTGTCTCTTCCAAAATCTCAAACTTCCATCACTCAAACTAAGCCCGTTGTGCAATCAAGTCAGTCAGACTGCCAAAAGAAACCCTCTTTACCCAAACCTGATCCTCAACCCAATATACCCATCAAATCAGTGGTAGGACCAAAAGCATAAAGTCTTGATCAAGAAAAGGTGAAATATGATGTGATAGAGCATTTACAGAAGCTTTCAGCCCTTCTCAGTGTCTACGATTCCCTCATGCTCTCGAAGGATTACCGGATGGCTTTGGTTCAAGCACTCTCTAACCCAAAAGTGTAGGAGAGCGAAGTAGAACCTATTGACATAGACTAGGAAATTCTACAAGGACGTATGTCAATCACCTTTTCAAAAGACGATCTACAGCTAGGGGAAAAGTTTCATAATTGCCCTCTCTTTATTGCTGGCGAATTACATGTGTGCCCCATCAACCGAATCATGTTAGATGGAGGGTCGGCAGTCAACCTCAGTCCAAGAAGGATCCTTACTCGATTGGGGTTGGGGTCCAAAGATCTTATGACGACCCACGTCACAGTTCAAGGGTTCAACCAATCAGGAGAGAAGCCCGTCGGTATGATACGCCTTCATTTTAAGATCGACGAGTTGAAAGATTACACCTAGTTTCATGTAATTGACACCGATAATTAGTACAATATTCTCCTCAATCGGCCATGGCTCCATGATTAGGGGGTGGTTTCGTTGACATTGCACCAATGTTTCAGATATAGCTGAGACGGGAGACAACATATGGTCTATGCTGACAAAAGACCGCTCCCTATGGTCGAAACTCACTATGCAAATGAAAAATATTACTTCACAGATTTGGCCTCGTCCCAGGAGCCAAACGATGGGGGCCACAAGTTTACAATCAAGACAACGTCTTCTTCCCATGAAGATGTTGAGGATGTTGGAAGAACACGGATAGACATGTTCAAAAAGGAAGGAAGGCAGGGCAGAACTTTACCCCGAACCAACCTTCATTCTAACATCCCAACCATCATCCCTCAAGAAATTCCTTCTTACCTTGAAGAGAAGTCTCCGCCTTCTTCCCATAGTTCTGTGCCACCTCGGCCTGAAGATGATCAAGAGGTCAGCCCTGAGATTGAGCAAGCCATGAGGATAGAATTTTCGGCTCCAAGGATCACCTATACACCAGACCATCAGAAATCCCCATTGAGCTCTTAAGAGCCAAAGCAGTGTGACAACCACAGCGAAATTTTTTTTAATATCTATTTGCTATAAGTATAGATGATGCTCCTCAGACTGGTGACCAGCTGAAAGTTTTACTTTTCCCCGACCTCTCAATAGGAGAGCAGTTCGATAAAGAACATCTTTCTTCCCCTCAAGGACAGGATCCCCTAGCAAACCTAAGAACGGAAGTTCGCAGTCTCCAGAGTAAGCTGGAGGTCATGCGTATTACTGCAAAGCATCTCAAGGAGTTCATGCCGAAGACTAAAAGCTATGATGAGCTTGCAGTAAATGCACCACTAATAGAGGCTAAAACCCCTCCTGACTAGACTATTTATATCAACCAGGCTAACCAAATCATGAGGAAAATGAACTATGAGCCCTTTGCCAATCAGCCATTGAAAGGAGAAAAAGCAACGACTCCCTATTTTGATGCTATCCAAGCCGTGGTAGCCCACCATGGGGCTAAAAAGGCCTAGAATATTAGTCTGTTGAGGAAATAAAATACGGAGAGGCATTCGAAAAAGAAATCACATGAAGCGCAACAAAAGAAAAAGGGGAATGAAATCATGAAGTAATGATAATCAAAAGAGAGGATCGCTTTATTCATCAGTCAAAACTTTTACAGGTACTGAAAAAGAGGGAATGACATGCTCAGAAACGATCAATCATCTTATTGATCTCTATGATAAGTGCTTCAGGAGAATTCTCGGTGCCTTGAACACGTACCTTTAGCTCCACCACCATTTGAGTCGCCTCTATCATCGCCACAGTTACCGACTCAATTGCGCCATCGCGTTTGGACAAATAGGCCTCCATGGCATTCCTTTGAGCCATCTTTGTCACAAGGTCCGCGAATTCCTCTTTCAGTATTTATATCTTTTCCTTTACTTCGACCATTCTATTGAAGCTCCCTTATGCCTCTCTCTTGAGATCTTGTTGACCGCCAGTTATCATGGCCTTCTTCTCAATACAAGCATCTATCTTCTTGCGATTGCACAAGATTAACTCTTCCAAGGGGGCTACCCTTCTGGTTTCTTCCTCATGATGCAACACTCCCAACCATCAACTCTCTAACTCATTTATAGTTGCATCAAAATGGGAAAGAACTTCTGGCACCGTCCCGACCACTGTAGTCACAGCAAACTCCCTCAGCCAGGTAAAACCTTCTCCCAGCTCATTGAAGGGCAGCTCCCTCAAGCCATGAAGGCTTGCTCTAAACATGCCTTCAATAATGCTAGAAACACCACCGAAAAAAGGTCTGAACGGTGCTACTGAGGACACCACTGCTGAAGACACCTCGACCTCATGGACCGGGCTTGTTGAAGTGGTAGCCATCTAAGCCACTGGCTCCCCTAAAACAAGGGCAAAGCTTAGAGCTTCTTGCCTTTCAGGCTTATTGGCAGTCCCAGCCTCAACTTGCATAGGCTCTTCAATGCCAGCCTTGCTGTCTCGATACTCTCTTATGGGGACCTCTACTTTTGTCCCAACAAGCTGTAGGGGAACCTATTCCCCTTGCTCTTCATCCTTCTGAACTGTCACCTCGGCATCACCAAGTTCAGGAATTGCCTCTTCTCTTTGGCCTTGGCCAGCCGACTCATCCCTAACAATGGCTTCCTCCATTCGCCCTTCACCTTCAACAGCCAGAACCTTGGCCATAAAGAGCTCAGTCCGCTTATCGTCATGACTCGAGACCAGGGGAACAACAACCTCTTGGTGCTCAGGCACGTCATCAACTTCGGGCTCTTCTCCTTGAGCCATAGCTCCTGCCTGGGTCGGGGCACTAAAATCCCCATGCATGGAGGCTACATCGACATCAAAACCACTATCTAGAGCGAGTGCTTCAAGGCTTTCATCCTCGTTAGTCTCCATCCAAGCTGCCTCTGGTTGAGGAACTACCCATGGACTCAAAGGCACCTCCCTAAGATCCGAAGTCACCTCCCGGTTAGAAGCAATGTCAGTAGGCTCAGAGTGGCCGGAGTCGTCTGCCTCAATTTCTGAAGAAAGAGAAAACATTTCAGCAGAAGCAGAAGATGGTCTAGAAATCACAAAGGGTGATACAAGAAGAATTCTTAAAAGATCAGAAGAGTAAGAGCTACCTCTTGATTCTGATACCATAGGAAGCTTGTTGCTCTTGCGCCTCCGAGTATGCCCACTAACTGCAGACAGTGCACGACTGTCAGTAGCAATCGGGCGCTTTCTTTTCTTTCCCCCTACTGCAATATGAGCTGTCGCTTCAGATTCACCTCCCGGAGAAGGCCCTCCAGCGAATTTACTATGAGGGCTGCTCCCGATTAGGGCATTCAAATCTTGTGGGGGACGCTTCTCATAACTAAGGACTTGTCGCCCCTCATCCCATTCAAAGAGGGAGCTGAGATTATCAAAGACGCTCCCAATCCTCATCTTCATCGCAAGAAACTCTGGTGAGGCCTCATAAGTTGCAATCTCACTTGGAAGCCTTAAAGACCGCCAGTTGGATGGATAATCCAAGGCAAACACGGCGCTGGGAGGAGAAGCATCTGCCAGCCTCCTTTGCCTAGTGTCCTAACGCTAGTTACCATTCACCCCTTTCCAAAGGTGATCCTTATCCCAATGGGCCTTACTAGTGATTCTCCACCAGTTCACATATGCCTTAGTTGTTCAAACTCTCATACCAAAGTGAGGTAGCACATATTTGCTCGTCTATGTCATTTCAAGACACATAGACCAAGAGGTCGGTATGTGCTCTAGCAGCAACCACTCTCGAAAAGTTCCAAAATATTCCGCCTTCCCCTTATAAACCTTACTCCGGCGCTTTCCAAACCCACTGAAAATAACTTTCCCACCTACATCTTTTGGACTGGACGTCACCAAAACCTCATCAGGAAACTTCTCCAAACTTCCCCAAAGTTCCCAAAAACCTCTGCAACGCCACGAACAGTGTCGAAAAGATACCACAACACCGGGAAACCTCTTAAAAATTCCCAAAAAGCTCCCAAGACATGCGTAGATACTCACTACGGCGTCTCCCACAACCGAAACCTCTTCTGTTTCTCGAACTCGCCTTTCCTCTCTGCTCTGTCTACAACTTCACCAAAATCTTGGTGAAGTCTGCTCGCCAAAGGTCTTCCCTGCCAAATCACTGGGATCCTGCTGTTTGCAAAAGAACCTTCCTTGCAAAACTTTTGCTGAAGTCTTACTGCTCTTCGGAACTTCAACTGACCACACTCTCCTCACCGTTAAAGAAAACTTTTGCTCGAGTTTGTTTTACCCTTGGTGAAAAATGAGGGAAAAAACAGGGTTTTACCCCCCTTATATAAACTACACTACCCTCGTATGCCCCTCACAAACTGAGAATTCCAGTCGCGTCTAAGGAAAGCCAAGCGATGGTGAGCTAGGTTGGGCTTTGACTCAAGGCCCGAGGTAACTTTCATCGACCCATTGCCCAGCACCAGGTAAATTTCAAACCACCCTAGCACTGGTTGACCAGCGTCAGGTGAGTTTCAAAACAACCCTAGCACCGGTTGACTTAGCGTCTGTTGTGTTTTTGATTGCTCAGCATCGGTTGGACATACGCAAGAAATCATGATCACTACACTTGGAGCCAGTTGTGTTTCAAACAGCCCATTGCCGCGGACTGTAGGCTGGAGCAATGTATGCCCTAATAATATCTATAGTAGAGTAGCACCCAAGCCATGACGTGTCATCCCTAGTGGAGTTGCACCCAAGCCGTTATGTGTCATCCCTAGTGGACATGCATCGGGGAAGTTTCACCCAAATCGTAAGCTCCCCAATGGAGTCAGGAGTTGCCCCTCATCCCCCAGTAGGAGTCTCACCCATACCACAACTCATTATCCCCTGTGGAGTTGGAGTCATGTTTGCCCCCAAAATCCCCAGTGGGTCAGCTTCACACCAAGCTACCTTCTTCCCAGGGAGTCAGGTTACCTATCATAAGCCAACTCTCCATACAGTCCTATCTTTCACCTCAGAGAATACGCTTACCCCCTCTTACCATAGTGAATTCTACCTCTGTTGGTCATCCTTCATCAGATTACCATTTCCATCTGAGCCCTCTACTTGTGTATGGCCTTAACCATTTTATCCCCAGGGGGTCAGATTGCCATCCACAGACCTATTCCTCATGAAGCTGCACCTACATGGCGACCCACACAATGGTCTAGATGCATGAACCTAAACTCCATGACCCAAACTATACGACCTTAAACTGTAGTTGTCATCTAGATGCACGACTCTAAACTCCATGGTCCAAACTATATGACCTTATACTGTATCTGTGGTCTAGATGCACGACCCTAAACTCCATGGTCTAAACTCTATGACCTTAAACTATAGCTATGGTCTAGATGCACGACCCTAAACTCTATGGTCCAAACTATATGACCTTAAATTGCAGCTATGATCTAGATGCATGACCCTAAACTCCATGGTCCAAACTATATGACCTTAAACTGTAGCTATGGTCTAGATGCACGACCCTAAACTCCATTGTCAAAACTATATGACCTTAAACTGTAGCTATGGTCTCGATGCACGACCCTAAACTCTATGGTCCAAACTATATGACCTTAAACTGTAGCTATGGTCTAGATGCACGACCCTAAACTCCATGGTCCAAACTATATGACCTTAAACTGTAGCGGAGGTCTAGTTGCACGGCCTTAAACTCCATGGTCCAAACTATATGACCTTAAACTTTAGTTGTGGTCTAGATGCACAACCCTAAACTCCATGGTTTAAACTATATGACCTTAAACTGTAGCTGTGGTGTAGATGCATGACCCTAAACTCTGTGGTCCAGACTATATCACCTTAAACTGTAGCTGAGGTCTAGTTGCACGACCCTAAACTGCTTGGTCCATAAGGCATCACTCTAAACTGCCCAAACTAATGGTCCAAACTATATGACCTTAAACTGTAGCGGAGATCTAGTTGCACGACCTTAAACTGTACAGTCCTAGTTGTAAGATTTTAAACTACATGACCACGGTCTAGCTGTATGACCTTAAACCCTAACGCACATCCTAGTCGCATGAAGATAAAAGGCTCAACACCATGGTCCAAACTATGTGATCTTAAACTGTAGCTAGGTCTAGTTGCACGACCTTAAAAGAAACAGTCCTTGTTGTATGACTTTAAATTGCATAACCACGGTCTAGCTATAGGACCTTAAAACATAGTGCACGTCCTACAGCCATGACGATAAACTACTTTGCAGAGGTTCAGAAGGTATGACCATAAACTTATCCCCACGTATGCGCACATGCTTTCATGTGCATTTTCATGCACGCCTTTTCTAACCTACCTGTTAGTGTGCACGTGCCATCTTCATAACACCACAGTGTGTCCATTCACTTCATGACCATATATCACTCCCCAATGAGTCTCACCTGCGCTCACAAAATGGAGAACCATCTCGCCATCCAAACTCGTTGTAAGTTAGTGAGTCACCAAATACATTAGCTCACATTTCATACATCATCCATCCTTCATAGGTAGCCTCGAGCCATCTCCCAAAGTGAGTCAAACCACCACCATACTCACTCCATGGCCTTCATAGAATGCCATTCATCACTATCATGGTTCGGCCGTATGACCTTAAACCATAGTGCACCTCCTGGCTGCATGACGATAAACTACTTCGCGCAGGTCCCGAGAGCATGGCCTTGAAACACGGCTTCACAAAAAACAAAAAAAAAGAATAAGGGCCACGGTGTATACCCGAACAAGGGAACACCGTGAGTAAAAATGACAGACGAGCAGGGTCACCAAACCATGAGTAAAAGAGTTCCGTGAATAAAAAACCGGCACAGTGAAAACCTGAAAGGGCATCGTGAGTAAAAATGCCCAAAAAGGGTGAACATGATCAAAAGGCCATGGGTAAAAGAGCCACAAAATAAAAATAAGTTTGTGAAAACAATCTCTACAGCGTCGCTTCCCCAATCTAAGTGAAAACCTGCAAAGGGCACTTTGAGTAATAAAATCCGCTTGATGCAACATTCGCTTCCACAGTCAGCCTCAGCCAGCACTCCCTTCATCGTCAAGACGTCTAATCCAGGCTGAACAAGTAGCCTATCGGCATCTTTCTTCAGTCCTAGGTGAATAGGTAGCCTAGTCCATATCCTTCTTCAGTCCTGGGTGAACAGGGAGCCCAGTCTACATCCTTCTTCAGTCCTGAGAGAACAGGTAGCCCAGTCGACACCCTTCTTCAGTCCTGGGTAAACAGGTAGCCCAGTCGACACCCTACATCAGTCCTGGGTGAACAGGTAGCCCAGTCAACATCCTTCTTCAGTCCTAGGTAAATAGGTAGGCCAGTTGACATCCTTCTTCAGTCCTGGGTGAATAGGTAGCCCAATTGACATCCTTCTTCAGTCCTTGGTGAATAGGTAGCCCAGTCGACGCCCTTCTTTAGCCTTGGGTGAACAGGTAGCCCAGTCGATCCTTCTTCAATCTTGGGTGAACAGGTAGCCCAATTGACACCCTTCTTCAGTCCTAGGTGAACAAGTAGCCCAGTCGACACCCTTCTTCAGTCCTGGGTGAATAGGTAGCCCAGTGGACATCCATCTTCAAAGCTGGGTAACGACCTGCCCAATCATGATATCTTCTTCAAAGCTGGGTAATAGTATGGCCAATCAACATCCTTCTTCGATGACCTTCTCCCCATGCATGAAATGTGCATGCCTTCTCCTTTTCTTATGGACCTTCTCCCCATGCATGAAAATTGTTTGCCTTCTCTTGCTCTTATAGACCTTCTCCCTATGTATGAAATGTGCATGCCTTCTCTTGGTCATATGGACCTTCTCCCCATGCATGAAATGTGCCTGCCTTCTCCTTTTCATATGGAACTTCTCCCCATGCATGAAATGTGCATGCCTTCTCCTTTTCTTATGGACATTCTCCCTATGCATGAAATGTGCATGCCTTCTCCTTCTCTTATGAACCTTCTCCCTATGCATGAAATGTGCATGCCCTCTCCTTATTCTATTATGGACCTCTATCTCCATAAGGCTAGGTGATAAAGTAGCCTAGTCAAGGAAGGAAACTGATAAAGCCAGGGCAGAAATCTGCTAGAGACATCAGCTTGCCTAGCCGGTACGACCAGACCTTCAGGATCGACTAATAGAACTTGCCCCTGACTGGACTCGGTAGACGAGACTAGTGGTACTCTGATCTTCAAAAGAAAACCTAGTGTAGCCGTAAATATCGTCCCCAATTTTTCTCTTCTCCCCCTAAAGTCTCCACAGACGGACTTGCAAACAATGCATCCCTACATTTGAGCATACTAGTTACACCGTTATGTGAATCTCCTCAGCATACACGTGGTCCTATGGCTAAGAAGAAAAAAATTAAAAGCCAAAGGAAACTTTCTAAATGATCGTCCTTCTCACTTCTCTTGAAACACAACAATCGGTGGGGCAAGCTATTTGAACATATTTTTCAGCATCTTGGTCCCTGGTAGGAAGCAGTTCAATAAAGCCCATAAAATAGTGGAAATTCTTGATAGTATCAGAATAGCCCCAAAATTGGTCAAGATCTTTATAAGCACTCCAAAATTCCACCTACCAAGTTTCATCGCGATCAGGCATGTATAAGGCAGTGAACTCAAAGAAACAATTTTCAGAAAATTGGCCTCTATCACCCTGAAATGGACCCTACATTTGGAACTACATATTCGGTGTCTCAAATCACTATGGTATCACCTCCATTGGATTTTCACGGTTGCAAACCCCTATGGGCCAAGTTTCGGCTGAATCGAACACTCCAGGACAAAGATATGAGCAAAACATTGAAACATGAGGGGCCGCACACTATTCTCGTGTGGCCTCACTCCACAAAACACCATTAAAGGTCGGTGTTTTCAAAGAAACGAGAAGCCACTTTTGGGGCCCATATCTCACTCGATCTGAGTCGGATCACTATCAAATTTTGTGATCATGTTCGTCTAGTCCAGACGAGCGTTTTGATATGTGGTACGCCCCATGACGATGTCCGAGCAGGGAGAAAAACTAAATCAAAGTCGTTGATCTATGAAGGAAAGCGCAGAAAGTTCAACAGCAGTGTGACTCGTTCGAGCTACCGGATCACGATGCTCGCATACCCGATTGACACAAAACCAATTACATTATATGTGTTAGGGCCGAGGCTATCTCTGGTTCAAACCTCACGTACGATGAATGGTTGGATTTCACACAAGAAGGTTTTAAAGATGTTGTAAATTTTGGCCACCAGATTTCAAGATTCGGGCGAAAAACTAAAGGCGACAAAATCATCATCTGAACACGAAATCGAGTTACGTTTGTTGCAACGCGATCTTGACGGCATGCCCAATATGATTTAATGAAGAAGTCATGAAGAAACATCACGGAACGAGCACACAATCGATCCAAAATTTTTGAGATTCATCCAAGATTCAAGTCTCATGATCATTGCTCAAAAACATGATTCATGGCTCGAAGTTGGTATCAAAACGATTGCCATGCTGAGCCCTACAAGAAAACAATAGTCTTTCGATCAAACTGGCATCAGAACACCCCCGGGTCAACCATGAAAGATCACACAAGATCTCGGGCAGCAGTAGGGACGATTTTGAAATTACATGCATTGTTAAGCATGGGCAAAAGAGTCTTTTTGCACCCATTTTAGAATTTTTTTAAAATCAATTAAATCGTAATTACCTTCAATTAGGGTTACTTTTGAGTGTCCACCCATGTTTGGGCTCAATTCTATATAAACAGACATTGCGTCATTGTAAAAGAACAGTCGATTCATTCTTTGATGATTCAATAGAAATTTCCACTCTTGCTTGAGCCTGTGAGTATGTCTTGGAGAGAGAGAGGAGAGAGAGGAAAGTGATAGGTACTTTTTGGGTAGGTAACTTTCTCTCTCCTCCCCTTTTCTCATCTTTCGCTCTCCTCATTACAACTGATGCAAGTCTAGCACCGGTTGGCTCCCCTCTCTCTCCTCTCTTTCATTGTCAATGTCAGGAGGAGTTTCTCTCTCTTCTTCTTCTCTCATCCCCAGTGTCAGGTGAGGTTTTCTCTCTCCTCTCTTCCCTAATAGTCGGTGAACCCCAATGCTAGTTGAATTTCTCTCTCCTCTCTTCCCTAATAGTCAATGGACCCCAGTGTCGGTGGGATTTCTCACTCCTATCTTCCTTAACAGTTGAGAAACCTTAGTACCGATTGAATTTCTCTCTCCTCTCTTGCCTAACAGTCGATGAACCCTAGTGCCGATTAGATTTCTCTCTCCTCTCTTATCACAGTTGGTGAAGCCTAGCACCGGCTCAATCTCTCTCCCTTTCTTCTCTCCCATCGTAACTAGCACAAACCTAGCGCCGGTTGGTTCCCTTCCTCTCTTCTCTTCTGCCAATTAGTGAAGCCTTACACCAACAGTCTTTTTGTCTCTCTTCTCTTCTGAAACAGTCGGCACTGTCAATCGTCGACTGCATCTTCCTATCCTCTCTCTTTTATCCTCTTGTCTTTTCTGCCCGCCCCCCCCCCCGTCTATCTGTTCCCTTCTTCTCTTACTTCATTCTTTCCCCCATAACCACCACTTTGTTATTCTTTCGTTCGACTGAGAGGGATTGAGGTTAGCCTCTCATGGAAGTCTTGTTGTCTAGTAGTAATGTTGTTATGCTAGGATTGCTTGGCCTGTTTTATTGCCACGATAGACTGACCATCATGCTTACCTCTTCGATATTGGTAATGATCTGATCTTATTACCAAGCCCATTTTACTACCACGTCAGGCCGAATATTTGCCAGCTTTATCATCTCGCTCAATTGAACCCTTCTCACTCCCATCTTTCTTCTCTTCTTCTTTTTGAATGCGCTTGCTTGTGTACATTCAACGAAGAGGAAAAGGGTGAGGTCTGACTCACCCATCTTACAACCTTTGCCATATATGTGTGTATTCGCAAAAAGTAAGAAGAATACGAGCCAAGGGAGGCGATTCCAAACCAAATTCATTATTGAGGGGCTTTCTCCTTTATCTAAGAGGGCGCCCATGCATGCCAGCTCGAGCAAGTCCCAAACTTCCTCTTGCACCGGTTGGTAACACCTGCCCCGGTTCTCGAAAAAGGTTCCTGAGAAAGCGATCTCAGAAATGTCCTGGGTCTTCCCTCGAAACCTGAGACACATGCCGCCCGATCATCCACATCTGGTGGGCGAGATCGAGGCTCCTAACTAACAACCGGTGCTAAGTTTTAGTGGAGATAATCGGTGCTAAGGATTAGCGGAGATAACCAGAGCTAAGGATTAGTGGACATAGCTGGCGCTAAGGATTAGCAGGCACAACCGGTGTTAGACATTTAGGAACCATAACCAACGCTAAGTGTTGGCAAACGCAGCGGGCACTGATCCAGTACCTTAGCTACTTTTGGGAGTAAACCACGAAGCCCTTTATAATGGCTGGCTCTTCTTTCCAAATTCCTGATGTGAAGAGTCTTCCAAGGGAGGGAGAAGTCACTGTGATTCTATAGGCGAGGTTTTATCAAGGGGTGAGCCCATTTGGTTGACCAAGCCAGTATGCAAACCAGAGCAGCCTCTTAATGTCACTTTCATTACTAACCCTATTCGTTTCGAAGTATGTGAGGGCAATGACAGCAACGAGTGTATTGAAGAAGGGATGACGCTTCTTTATTGCATGCACCGGAACATTGCTTCCTGAGAGAACTTGCCTATCTTAGGGAAGAATGGTACATGTAAAGGGGCTTCTGATGTGCTAAGTAAAAGGCCTCTGAATTCAGAGGGAGCACCAATACTTGAAGGGGTATTCTTCTTGGACCACCAAGGTATTGGTCTCATACAGAAGTACTCTTGAATGTGCTTCACTATTAGCAGCGATCCAGTGTTTGGGCAGCTACTATGACTGTTGCTCCAATACTGTAAAGGTATTACTGGAGACATGGATCCATGTTAGCAATACCTAGCTTCTTGGCATGGGGAAGTAGGAATCTCTTTGTTAGATCTTCACTTTATTGGAGGCCTCCTGATGATTGGGGCTATGTATGACGAGTTCATGCGCCCGAACTCGCTCATCTTCGGTGGTGCTAATTTCGGGGAAGAAGAGCTGTCTGCCAGTCTTCAAAAGATCTTTGAGGCTTACCAATTGGCTGCGTTTTTTGCCTTATTTTTGTGCATGTTCGTGCTCCCTAGATGGGAGGACGACATTCGTCTAGGCGTACCGTATGTGGCATGTGACATGGCTAGAGGGCATGAATATGCCCTTGCTCAGCCAGTCTTGTGTAACATATACCATGGATTGGGGTCCATCTCCTATGGAAAGGCCTACAAGGGCAAAGAGGGAGGGAATAGCTTTTTAGGAGGAGTGGCATTTCCCGAGGCTTTTAAAACTCCATTCCCCCGTGCATTACATGTACGGGTGGCTAGGGGCCTATTTCCCTGACACCTATGTCAAGCATCAGGGCTCAAGAGATAATCTGTGGCCCTCCTTGATGAGGATTGCCAACCAGAGGGCTATCTTCCATACCCAAGGGGAGGCTTTGAAAATGAGGCGGGTCCCATTTCCAGTTGGGTGCTTTACCAACCGTGATTTCATTGATGGATTGGGGAAGGAGCTAGATGGCCCTCCAACAACCATTAAGGAGCTTATTTTCATCCTGAGCATCAGAGGGGGAGTTCTTCCTTCTCGGATTGCGCACAAAGCTAGATTAGAAGGGTATTTCCCTCTCCACTTTCTCCGTCAACACAGGCTTGATCAAGGCTGCCCCTTCTCGGTGTTTTTCGAAAAGCGTCAGAGTAAGGTGGACAAGGGGAAAACAGAAGAGTTTGGAACTTTCTGTGAGCACTGGCCGCCAGAGAATATATGGACCTCTTGGTCTATGTGTCTAGAAATGACAGAAACCAGCAAGTATGCAATACCTCACTTTGGCAGGAGGGCCCGAACAATCAAGGCCTTTGTGAATTGGTGGAGAATCACTAGCAAGGGATATTAGGATAACGATCACCCTTGAAAAGGGGCAAACAGTATCTGGCACCAGAATACCAGGCAAAGGAGACTGGCTGATGCTCCTGCTCCTAACACGGTATTTATAATAGACTATCCCTCTAACTGGAGAGCTTTAGGGCTTCTGCGCCAGATAGCAGCTGACAAGGCCTCATTAGATATTCTTGCAATGAAGACGAGGTCTGGGAGTGTCTTCAATAATCTTAGTTCCTTCTTCGAGTGAGATGAAGGGTGACAAGTCCCTGGTTACGAGAAGCGTCCCCCACATTTCTTGAATGCACTGATCAGGAGTGGTCCCCATAGTAAATTGGCTGGAGGCCCTTCTCAGGGAGGGGGATCTAAAGCGGCCACTCCTACTTTGGTAGAGCGAAAGAAAAGAAAGCGCTCGACTGCTATCGATACTAGTGCACCGTCTTCAGTTAGTGGGCATAGTCGAAGGCGTAAGAGTGCCATCCTTCCTATGATGTCAGGACCAAGAGTTAGTTCTTCCTATTCTGATCTTTTAGCAGCTCCCCCAGTATCACCCTCTGCACTTTCTCCACCACCTTTTGTTTCTTCTAAATTGTCTTCTTCTTCTTCAGAAACTGAGGCAGACGACTTCGACCGCTCTGAGCTCATTGCCATTGCTTCTGATTGGGAGGTGACTCCGGATCTTGGGGCAGTAAATACAGAGGTAGTTCCTGAGTCGGAGGCAGTTTCGATGGATACTGACAAGGCTGCAGATCCTAAAGAAACTGTTCCAGGAAGGGAATCTGATGCTGATGTGATCTCCATGCATCAGGAGCTCAGTGCCTCAATCGAGACAGGGGCAATGACTCAAGAAAAAGAGCCTGTAGTTGATGATGCGCTTAGAGGTTGCTGCCTCTAAGGTCACAGGTCATGAAGATGAGGGGGCTGAGCTCTTCGTGGCTGAGGTTCTGACTGTTGAAGGTGCAAGCCAAATGGAAGAAGCTGTGGCTAGGGGTGAAACGACTGGGGAAGAGGTAGTTCCAGAAATTGCTAATGCTGAGGCGGCAGTTCACGAGGATAAAGAGCAAGGGGAACAGGTATCTTCAGATCCTGTTAGGACAGAAGTAGAGGTCCCCATAAGATGGGGTCAGGGCAGCGAGACTGGCATTGAAGAACCGTGGCAGGTTGAGGCTGGGGCTGCCTCTGAGTCTGAGGGGCAAGACCCTCTAGGCTTTGCCATTGTTTTAGAGGCACCAGGGGCTCAGATGGTAACCACTTCGACTAGCCCGATCCTTGTGGTCAAGGTTTGTTCAACAGTAATAATCCAATCAGTACTATCTAGGCCCATCTTTAGTAGGGTTTCTAGCATGATTGTAGGCATGCTTCGAGCAGGCCTTCATGGCTTAAGGGAGTTTCCTTTCAAAGAGCTAGGCGAAGCTTTGGCAAAACTGAGGGAGTTTGCTGCAACCAACACAGTTGGGAGTGCACCAGAAATGCTTTCCCATTTTAATGCAACCCTAAATGAGTTGGAGAGCTAGCTGTTGGGAGTGCTACATCATGAGGAATAAACTAGCAAGCCAGCCTCCTTGGAGGAGTCGATCTTGCGCCGTCGCTAGAAGATAGATGCGTGCATTGAGAAGAAGGCCACGATAACTGGCTGTCAGTAGGATATCAAGAGGGAGGCGCAAGGAAGCATCAAGATAGTGATTGAAATCAGAGAGGAGATGTGAATACAAAGGTTGGAATTCATTGGCCTTGAGATGGAGATGGTTCAAAGGAGGGCCACGGAGGCCTCTTTGGTTGAAGATTTATCTGAACTCAATGGCACCATTGAGTAAAAAACTATGGCGATGGTGGAGTAGACTCAAACGGTAACCAAACTGAAGGAGCGTGACCATGACACCGAGACTTCTCCTGCAGCGTGCAACGTAGAGATCAATAAGATGATTGATCAGTTTTGAGAATGTCTATTCTTTTATCAGTACTTGCAAAAGTTTTAACTCATAAATAAAGTGATTCTTTTTCTCTTTTGGTTGACTTCACTGCATGACTTCATTCTCTTCTTACTTTTGCTGCATTTGATATGATTGTTCTAGTTTGAATGCCGCTTGTCAAACTTTATTACCTCAAGGAGGTAATACCCTAAGCCTTGTTTAGCCCCATGACGGGCTGTTGCAGCTTGGATAACTTCGAAATGGGGAGTCATTGCTTTTTTTCCTCTTAATCTCTGATTGGCCAAAGGCTCATAGTTCATTTTCCTCATCATTTGGTGAGCCTGGTTACTGTAGATACCCAGTCAAGAGAGGCTTTGACCTCCATTAGTGGTGCGTTCAGTTCAAACCCATCATATCTTCTAGTCTCAGGCACAAACTCCTTGAGATGTTTTGAAACAATACGCATGACCTCGAATTGACTTTGGAGGCTGCGAACTTTGCTTCTTAAGTTTGCTAGGGGATCCTACCCTTGAGGGGAAGAAAGTTGCGCGGTCTCAGACTGCTTTACTCTTGTCAGATTAGGGAAAAGTAGAACTTTCCGTTGGTCACTGATCCAAGGAGTATTCTCTATACTTATAGCAACCGGATTTTGAAAGATATTTTGCAGTGGATGATACATGAGTTCTGCTCTTAAGAGCACAATGGGGATATGCAGGACTTTTCTAATGGCCCAGCGAATAAGTGATCTTTGAAGCCGGGGATTCTATCCCCATGACTTGCTCAATCTCAAGAATGACCTTTTCCGGCTAAGGTGACTCAGAACTGGGGGCAGAGGGCGAAGACTCCTCTTCTACCAAAGAAGGAGTTTCTTGAGGGATGATGGTTGAGACGTTAGAATGAAGAGTGGTTAGGGGTAAAATTCTGCCATGCCTTTCTTCCTCTTTGAACATGTTCACCAATGTTCTCCTAACATCCTCAACATCTTCTTGAGACGAAGATGCTGCCTTGATTGTAGACTTGTGACCTCCATCAGTATGATTTTGAGGCAACACAGATCTGTGAAGTAATATTTAGCATAGACGTAGTGAGTTTCGACTACAGGAAACGGCCTTTTGTCGGCATGTACCATATGCTGTCTCCCATCTCGACTATACTTGAAGCATTGGTGCAATGTCAACGGAACCACCCCTAGTCGTGGAGCCATGGCCGACTGAGGAGAATATTGTAAGAAGTGTCGGTGTCAATTACATGAAACTGGGTGTAATTGTTCATCTCGACGATCTTAAAACAAAGGTGTATTGTGTCAGCTAGCTTCTCTGCTAACTCATTGAACCCTTGAACTGTGACATGGGCCGGGGTAAGATCTTCGGACCCCAACCTTAACCGAGTAAGGATCCTCCTTGGAATAAGGTTGAATGCCAACCCTTCATGTAACATAATTCGGTTGATGGGGCATGCATGTAATTTGCTAGTGACAAAGAGTGGGCGATTGTGAAATGTTTCTCCCAGCTGCAGATCATCCTCTTAAAAGGTGATTGGCATACATCCTTCTAAAATCATCGGGTCCACTTCAATAGGTTCTACCTCAATCTTGTACATTTCTGGGTTAGAGAGAGCTTGAACCAAAGCCATCTGGTAATTCTTCGAGAGCATGCGGGTGTTGTAGATACTGAGGAGAGCTGGAAGCTTCCGTAGATGCCCAATCACATCATCCTTGACCTTGTCTTAATCATGGCCTTGTGCTCTTAGTCCTACGACTGGTTTGGGTGGTATGTTGGGTTGAGGAGCAGGTTTATTATGGTCGACTGGCTAATTTGGTTGCACAATAGGCTTGGTTCGGGTGATTGAGGTTCGAGGTTTTATAAATGACGGAGTCGGACGTATCCCAGGGAATTGGAGAATAGGTAGATTGTTTGAGGTATTGGGGTTAGAAAGGAGCCCAGGGAGCTATAGGATAGGTAGATTAGTCGTTGGGTTAGGGGGTAGTGGCGGACTAGAAAACTTCAAGGCACCTGACTTTTGCGGTGGAGGTCGCAGCGTCTTCCACTATCTAAGATTTATCTGCCCTTTGCTAGGTGATGCCCCTAAGATTTGCACCATATGGCACGGGTCCTGAGAACAAAATCTCTATCCCCTTGACTCTCTCAGTCTTTGCTCAAAGTCGACCTCAAGGGGCTACTGGGGTTTCTTTGGCTTCGACTTTTTGTGCTACTTTGAAGAAGGTGGTTGTGCTTCTTTGAAGAAGGTGGTTGTGCTTTGGCCTGAGCAGCCAGAGCATCAGCAACTGTCAAGAAGCTTGCCGCTTGTGCCAGGGTCTTTCTTAATCATTTCCGTTGCGTCCTACTTATGTTTGATCGCTCAAGTTCTCTATACAAAGCCTCGAAGTCGGGACATATCAGGGTTGTACCTACAGGAGACACAGAAGAGGAAGGATGAGAAGTAGAAGAAGAGGGAGGAGAGGGGCTAGAAAGTGGGGGACTTTTAAGGTTGTTCCCCTCATCAGACTGATATGGGCAGCTTTTTACATCATCTCCAGAGTTGGACAGGTGCAGGGGGTCATTTAGGTCTTTCCCTTGCTCAGACCGTTGGGAAGTGCTTTTAACGTCATCACCCTCATTGGACGTACTCTGAGTAGAAGACGGTATGAGAATATCTTCTTGATAGGATGAAGAAGGAAGAAGGATCGTGCCAGGGATAAAGTCCAATAAAGTTGGCAGTGGGGGAAGGGGCCTGAGAAATTCCTACTCAACTGGTGCTTGAGCGCTCTTGTTTCTCGGGCTAGCAGCCCTTGGTGTGCGACTCCTTCTGGTTTTCTGAGGTGGAGATTGATTCGTCTTACTATGCTTGTGGACAGCCCTAGCTTGGCGAACTACTTTTCGTCGTAAGGAATTTCGTCGAAAGGGACGAGCAAATGATCTCCCCATGCCTTTTTGGTAATCTTTTACAGTTGCAACTTCATGTTTCTCTTGAGGATTATATCGCCTCAAGGCATGTTGGCAGTTGTCGGATAAGGCATGGTCCCCACCGATTGCCCCTATTATATTATCATTATGGAGTGGATGTGCCCCTACCAAGTAATTTGGTGTGGTTGCCCCTTTAGGGTCTTCTTCATTGGACGAGTTTGTCCTTATTGGCATGTTGGATAGGACAATCTCTATAGCATTTTCAACACATGAGAGGATCCTTATCAGGCTGGTAGATAGGACTTCTTCTAATTTTTAGAGGTTCGACTTCTTCTAATTTTTGCAAAAGTGTTAAATCTTTAGGAATGGCTAAGTCTGGACTTTTTGTTTCTTTTAGATTGGTTGTCAGATCAACATTAGAGAATGGTCGGATTGACTTATTAACTCTTCATCCAAAACTGTTGGGTTTGCTAAAAAGTCAGGTGATCGTCGCCCAGGTGGACCCCTTCGGATTTCTAGAGGTTCGATTTTTTCATCCATTCTTGAAGGAATGGACCTTCTTTTGAGTTCAATTTAAGGGACAGTTCAACAGAATCCTCTAAGATTGACTCCTTTGTTTCTTCTTTGATTACACTTAGACTTTCAGGATTGAGGCATTTTACACTAATGTGGTATTGAGAATCCCTAGCTTTGGGATCCCGGTTCCGCACATGGATGACTCGAGCCTCCTATGGGTGACCCACTACACTTATTTGAAAGATACGACTGATTAGGTCCTTTCCTTTTGTGGTGACATGTATCACATGGATATTTTGAACTTTATGTGGGAATGTATTTTCAACTGGAATCAAGATCCTCTGCGAGTTTTTCTCCTTTCCTTGAGTTTCAAAACTCTGGTTACGGTTACTCTCCCTATTTGGATTATTTGCCCTTGCCCCATGGTCTAGGACATGATTGTTTTGAATGTCTTGCAAGTTAGTTCCTTCCACATCAAATGCTTGTGAGGTATTTTGCTTTTCCATTCTCTCTGGGATCATGGACCCTGGGTTAAAGCAATTTTGAGATTTTTGTTTCTAAGAATCCTTAGCCATAAGGTTTTGATTGAACTCAGGCTCATCTAGAATTTTTCATGGGGTGGATAATTTGGTCCCTTTGGGTCTTCATGTTCTCAAATTTTATTGAGACAACTGGAATTGCTTCCTCATTTTATGGGTTGGAGTACTCTAATTCTATAGAAGCTCCGATGGAATAGACCCAGAGTTAAGACAATTCTCATCATTTAGTTTCTAAAATTCCTCTACCATTTCAGTTTTCATTTTTAGGGCAGTTTCTTCCTATGCCCAAGGTCATATTGGATGATTTTTAGGGTTGAGCAGGGATTTTGACTTACCGATCCTTATCAGGTTGATATCGGCTAAGACTTATTCATCTTCACTCGTGTCATCTGACATCTCTTAGTCTTTCCATTAGTTTGCCCCACCTATATTCATAAGTACTTCTAATGAAGGCTTCGACTCGAGATCAGGTTCACATTCTTCATTTGTCATCTCATCATGATCAAACTCTTCTTCCGTTATGACTTCATTTGAGTCTTGCCCCAATATGGTTTTATTGGGCTCTTTCCCTAGTGTGACTTGTGACCAATCTCAGGCCCTTTCCTTTGCTCTCTCATAACGTGAAACCGTTTCGAGCATTGAGTCAAAAGAGAAAGGCTGAATCCTTTTATTAAAGTAGAGTTTATACTCAGGGGACACGTTCTCTAAGGCCATAGTGATCTTAGAGGTTTCAGAAAGCATGCAATTAATGACTTTTGAGGCAACCTATATAAATATTAGGACAAAATTTAACAATTCGCCAAGATTGTGTCTGGTGGAGACCAATTCGCCAAGGGTCATTGGTCTCTCTCTAGTCCCATGATATTGCTCAATAAAATGTTGAAACCATTCATCAAGAGTTTGATTTGGATATTTGGTAACTACGTCCTGGAACCACATTAACGGTTGTATAGAGAGGTGTGCTGAAACATAGCTTTGAAACGATGTAATTTCTCTTTAAGTGCAGGAACATTCAATAGGTAAGCGGTGATGTGATTTTCAGTATCAGCTTTCCCATTGAACTTATTTTTGAACTAAGGAACTCGAAACCCAAAGGAAGGGTTCGACATCCTCAAGAACATACTTGACATAAGATCGTTGAGGGAGTACATTTCGAACTCCGATCTTAGCCAGGATCTCTTTAAACATGAATAATTCACCTTTTAACTGGGCGAGCTCAACTGACTCAGGGGTTTGAACCTCAGAGGTTGTTGGTTCCCCCAGAACTGATGGTATAATTTGTGGTGCATGAGATGTAGTTGCTATGGGTTACATTGGCCTAGGGGCATGCTAAACATGCGAGATGGCTGGAGTCGCATTATGTGATAACACAGGCAAAGAGGACTGAGCCGAGGCGGCCATAGCCTGGTATGGAATAGGCATAGACAGAGGTGCTTGAGCTAAGGGATAGTACTAATAGGTCTAAAAAATGGCCTGAACTAGAGGAGCCATGGGCTGGAAAGCCATTGTTAATGCCTGAAAGTGGACAACTGGGACTTGGTGAATTGGATCTCCTGGGTAAGGATGACTAGAAGTTGAAGGTGCGACCGGAGGGTATGGAGCCAATAGGTACGGCTGACTAAATAGATATTGAGTTAGAACAAGGGTCGAATAGGTCAACTGTGAATAATGGTGTGGGACTGAGGAGGCTTGAAGAGGATGCACCGATGGGTGACTGTACATGACTTGAGGGGGGTCAGGTCTAGATGACTATGTGATGGATAGTCCCATGGTTGAGCCGATTCTAGAGAAGGTGGAAGATGAGAAAATTGGCTGTGTCATCTCACCGACGAGGTGGAACTCAAATGAGTTTGCTATTTAGGGGCTAGAGAGGTCTTCTGACTCTAACCTAATTGATGACTTGATTGCCTAGGTGGGGGGTGTGGCTCAATAGAGCTAACATGCCTCAAGAAAGCCATGACTTAAGGCAAGTTATTGAGCCTCTCAAATGTAAGGGTGTCATAGTGCTTGGGGAGTTTTAGATCAATCTGAGGGAACTTCAGCTGCATGACCCCATTGAGTGAGTTGTGGCGGCTTGGATTTTGACCTTTAGAGCCCCTAGAGTCTTTTGAGGTCCTTGACCTGACTGGACTGGACCCTCACCTTGAGGAGGTTGCTCAGGTCAAGTTGACCTTGTGAGTCAGGCGAGTTAGGGGGGACTGGGGTGTTGCTAATGGTGTAAATTTCATCTCCCCTAGACCTGGACCTTTGTGCAGGTGGGTGGTGCACCCTTAGTTGGGCAGCATTGACTCTAAGGCTAGGTAGAGATGGATGGTACACCCCTAGTTGGGCAGTATCATCCCTAGACTTGGATGATGAAGGGGGCTGAGCTATCAAGTGGGCAGCATGTGCCCTAGATTTGGAGTTTTTTGAGAAGTTCACCCTTGATTGGGCAACATCTCCCCTTGACCTAAACGTAGAAGATGAAGCAGGGTTCAACCCTAGTTCTTTAGACCTGGGTTGAACACGTTGACTATTAAAGATGCCTCCAGCCATGCAAACCTGTTGGACTATATGGTTCGTTTGATTTACAGATGGGCTAGCTACGCTTAACCTGGGTGTGAGACTATGGACCCGCTGGAACTCAACTGACCTGAGACAGGTTTTGCCCAGGAACTGAGCCATAAGGTCCAGTGGGTCTAGTCATCCTAGGAGGCCTAAATGACGCAGTAGACTCAATGTTTGAGTCACAACGAACTATGGATGTAACTACAAGACTATGCACGAAAATATTTTTATTTTTGAATTTTATCCCTTTTTTTTTATTTTTAATTCATTTTCTTTTTATTTATCTAAGAAAGAAGATAAAGATGCTTTAAGAAAATAAACGATGTTTTTCTTAGGGAGAATAAAGGATGATTTTAAAGAAGATATGTCAAGAGAAATCTTAAACTTATGAAGAAAAGGCTTAAAAGGAGAGACAAGATCAGTTTAATCTAAACAGATAAAGTAAAGAAAGCCTAATCTATTAAGATAGACATAAAGCAAATAAAGCGAGGAATTAACACCTACCCTATCTCAAATCAGGAGAATAACAAGAGATTAAAGATTTAAATCTAATCTATTTAGAGATAAAGAGAAAACAAAAAACAAGGAATTTGAAAACCTAATTTATTGATTTACTTATTTTTGAAAACAAAAGTGGCTTAACGAAAACAATTTTTTGTTGTTTTTTTTGAAGGAAAATATTTCATAGAATGCAATTTTTTTTTATTTTAGAAAAATTAGATTTTCTCTAAAATAAAATGGAAATAAAAAGCGTTGAAATGAAATTCTCTTTCTTTTTTTACTTGTTTTGTAAAAGTGATATTTTTTTGCTTTCTTTTTTTTATTTTTTTATTTTTATTTTTTATTTTTATTTTTATTTTTTATTTTTATTTTTATTTTTATTTTTATTTTTATTTTTATTTTTATTTTTATTTTTATTT
>NW_006500144.1:2971847-3012571 GCF_000471905.2 Amborella trichopoda | reverse complement strand
TAATAAATTCTTTAACTATTCTGCCTCTTTATAAATAGTGTCTAAGGTAATTTCGAATTCTATAATAGAGCGCAAAATACATATTTGTTTATTTGACAGCCATGAAACATCTACTAGAGTAAAAACATATCTGGATGTTGATAGTGGATCATAGATTTGTTTGTTCCAATTCACATGATAACCATAAAATGTATGTCAAAATTGATAATTTCTTTCAAGTATCTTAATACTCAATATATAACATCCTAAAGCTTTCTATTAGGGCAACTAGTATATCTACTAAGTTTGCCCACCGCATATGCAATGTCAACTCTCGTGTTGTTCATTGCATACATTAAACTACCAATTAGCCTAACATATTCAATTTGAGATATACATCTCCTATGATTTTTTTTAACTTAATATGAGGATCTATATGGGTAGAGACTAGCTTAATATCACTATGCTTAGACTTATAGAGCATTTTGTTAATGTAGTGAGATTGAGTCAAGATTAACTTTTTTTCTTTTCTCACTATTTTGATACCAAGTATCACATCAGCCTCTCCCAAATCCATATCAAAAATAGATGCCAGGAATTTTTTAGTTTCCTCCTTTCAGATTAGTGGCAAAATATATGCATGTCGACCACATAGAGACATATTATGACACATAAATATTTGCTTCACTTAATGTTATAAGATCTTCTTCCACATTTGAGACTATAGATAATGAATTATATCTTTTATTTTGATTAGCCCGAACTAGATAAATATGAAAATTCGGTTCAATGTTATAAGATGGATCACTTTTAATAATTTTTCTTTTTGGTTCTGTTTTCTCATCATCATTATTTTCTACATGATTTTTATCAACATTTTGATCAATCTCATTATTATTTTCACTTCGTCTACTACTTGTTTTATCTTATTCACTTTTACAAGTGAGATTTTGAAATAATTCAACATATCTAGATTCCACTTTTGTGTTAGAATTTAGATCTAAAAATCTGTATGTTTTACTATTTTGCGAATATCCTATAACACATATTTAGTAGTTATAGGACCTAATTTAATTCATTTAGGATCTAAAAATCTAACATATGCAAGGCAACCTTGTATCTTTAGTGAGTTTAAAATATGAGGAGACTGCCTATGACGGAATACAGCCACTTCGTTTCATGATTGGTGGAGGTGATGGTGGATCAAACGGAAACAGTTCTTTGGCTGGTTTAAGGACCTTGGCTGCTGCTGGTCAAGAGGTTCCCGGTGGTCTTCATGATCAATCTGTCGGAGATGGATCAAAGCCCATGACAGGTGCTGGAGATGACCAGCAATTTCGCGATATCGATGGACATAGTGGATCTATCTTTGGCTTCTCCATGGCTGGCTCAGGTGGTGCTATCTGAGATGGTGAATCTACTGCTCAATCTGGCAGAGATCATAGATCAAGTCCCATGACTGGTGCTGGTCAAGACTAGTAGTTTGGCGATAAAGTTCATTGTGGATCTCGTGTAGAGCTGCAATCCGATGATGCTAAGGAAGGTCAGAACCTAGCTGGTGGCCTCGATCAGCAAGAAGCTTGTCATGACCCGGCCCCCGACCGCCTGACCTCTGATGATGGAGGGCGACCGGGCATGGGTTCATGATCCCAATGTAGCATTTGTTACTCAGGTAGGACCATCCTCAATGCCTTATTCTCAGTAATCAAGTAAACCAAGGAAAATTGATGCTCACAAGCCAAAAATATTTAAAACTTAGCAAATTCATTCATAAGAAAAGATGTCTCATTTCATTATAACTCAAAAGTAGTACAATAGAGTTCAAGGCTCCAAGGCCTAAGGTTACATAGTTTAAAGCAAATAGTATAATCAGGGCTGAGAGCCCAACTACCTACAAGATCTAAAAATCCTCCTTAGAATGGCCGCCTTGATCCATAACTGCAATCCTCACTCCCAACTCTGAACTTGCCACTCTTAGTCTACAAGGAGGGAAAATTAGTATTTAAATATAGCAAGTTGCAATCATCATATTATAGACATGATATCCACTGTCAGTCTCAATGCATCAATTATAGACATGATATCCAAGTAGCAATCATCATGCAGTCATTACAGTTACAGGAAATTCCATACATAATTCATTCATTAGACACTCACTCCCTAATCCACCTACTCTTTCTAGTAGAAGCCCTATCTATCAGGCCAAGCCAATCCTGTTGCTAAGGACTTCTACCATCCCAAAAGATGGACGGTAATGACAAGTGGGGTAATCCGCTTCGTAATACCCTCAACTCACGCACACGGTCCCCAGCACGCATTAGGTTTCAACAGGTCCTTACCTTGTTAGGCATCAATCAATCACATATCTCCTCTCATGAATCACAGGGAGCGACCCACTTTTCTCCCCTTACCAGTTCCAGTCATTGTGCAGGTTAGGGAACATGTCGGTATTACTGTCTCAGTGCATCAGTCTCCACTACCGATGGGTGACCCATCGTGTAATGGCCAGTATCTATAAACAATGGCCAGTATCTATAAACAATGGCCATTCTCACATTGATATAACAGAGCAGTGTTCACTACTAATGGGTGTCCCATTGTGTAGTCATCATCATTAGGGCCTCATCTCTTGCTCGAGCATTCACTTCATTCATGCCAATTCAATGCTTTAGAACAAATCAATTACATTCTCATTATAACAATATGACATTTAGCACAAGGCACCCATCATATAGGCTAGCATGGAGTACTTACACATGGTTATCATTATTGGCAATTTGGTACTTATCATGAAGTTAACATATTGATATTTCCATATCACTTTTTTACATAGCACATTGTGGCGAAGCATTATTCACATAATCATAGCAATTATCATATATCATTCACACTTTTCATTTATCAAGAAAAATTCAACATTTCAATTAATAACTAAATGAGAAAATTAAATGCTTCACTTATCAAGGAAATCGGGCCTCATTTGTTAGATCAAAGGCTCGGCCCCATACAAGTGATAGTTGCTGGGAAATAGTAAGCAGTCACGTGATAATGCATCTTGAGGCATAACTCAAAATTTATGGGGAATTTCTAAAATCTAAAAACATGCACAATAGAGCCCATTCACAGACCTTTCCAATGGTGTAATTTAAGGGAGTTTGGAAGCCTTTTGCTAGGGCAAAGGCACAGCCAAAAGTAAATCACAGTTGCTGGAGTTTACAACAACTGTGAGCGGTGACGCATTTCACATTTTGGTCTACATCTTCTAATCTATGCAACATTTCAATAAGGCATCAAAAGCAAACTTAAGATAGACATGTATATCTCTCGTTCAGGACTGGTTTAAGCTTGTTTAGGCGCCGTTTGGCTAGCAAAATTCTAAACGCAAAATCCTTCATAGTTGCTGGAAATTTCTTTTCCCTCAAGTATTCACATGTTATTATCATAATACTAACATTTATAAGTTGAATTAACCAATTTGGCAAGAAGATTTCCTTTATTATTTTTCCAAGTTCATTGGTAATGGATAATTGCTCATTCCTTTTCATTTTTCTATGCATCTCTACGTCCTATCATTTTAACCTACCATTTCCTATTTTTCATATCACCTCATTCCATGGAGATCTCAAGGCATAGCTATGACTTCATGGAAAATCTCAAGGCATAGCACTAAATCCACTTACCTAATGCCCATGGTGCTCCTAACTCCCTTGCACAGGTCGCCCTTTACTCCCCCACGACAGCTTCACGCTTGGATCCTCATGCGCAGGTCGCTCTTGCTTCAACTGGCAGTTGCCTAATTACAGCAGCACAAGACTCTTTAAAAGACAAAGTTTGAGGGAAAGGGAGGGAAAATGGTGTTGAGGGTGAGGAGGGGTGTGATTTATAGGCGTGTGGGTTGGTGGGATCCACTGTGGCTGACGCCGCCAGTGGTTGAGGAAAAGGGTTGTGGCTGGCGTCCCTCGAGCGGCGCGGCTTTGACAAATTTGGCACAATGCTGTCAGATTTAGCGTGGCACTGACAGATTCGGTGCAGTGCTGACCTGTTACGCACGGCGTTGCCCCAAAAGTCAATACGCTCACGGCGATGCTCCAGCCGACGATACGCTCAGGGCGATGTGTCAGACGGCGACACGCTCGTGGCGATGCTCCAATTGGTGATACACTTGCAGCAATGCGCCAGCTGGAAACACGCTTGTAGCGAGGCTCTAGCCAGTGATACGATCACGGCAATGCGTCAGACGGCAACAAGCACGCAGTGACACTCCAACAGGCGATACGCTCCCGACGATGCGCCTGATCCTTCTTTTTCTCTTCATGCCATTAGCACTAAGCCTTAAACCACAGTCGGCGGTGTGTGGACGGCGCTGCCAATTTCGCTCGACGTTGGTATAGCTCACGCGCGGCTTTGACCTGACTTACGCATGGCGTTAACCCGCCCTTTCTCCGCCGCCTATTCATCACAGACGATGATAAGTCCAGTCACACAGTCGTCATTGCTCCACGCCCACACGCGGCGGTACCTCTTTATGAGCACGGCGTTAGCCCTTACTTGCACGCGTGGCGTTGCCTTTATTTTACATGGACGGCACATGGCCAAATCATACAGACAACGCTAACCTTCACCCTTAGTGCTGGGCGCGCGCTTCCATCTTTCTCGACTTCCTTCTCTCTACTGTCGTGAGTGATCTGGTTCAATGAATTGTGTCCCTTACATCATCCCCCCCCTTAAAAGGATTTTGTCCCCAAAATCATTAATCAAAGAGGTGGGGGTATTTTTCCCTAATTTCATCCTCCCGTTCTCACGTTGATTCTTCCCTTGTGTGATGTTGCCATTGCATCTGGACCAGAGAACTTTTTTTATTGAGTAACACTTGTATTCTCCTGTCTAATATCCCAATTGGTCGTTCAACATAGGTCAAGTCCTCTCTAATTGGGATTGGTTCGTATTCCAAAACATGGGATGGGTCAGGTTGATATTTCCTCAATAATGATACATGAAAGACATGGTGAATATTGGCCAGTTTAGGTGGCAGGGCAAGTCGGTACGCTCTGCTTCTAACTCTTTCTAGAATTTTGAAAGGCCCAATATACCATCGGCTCACCTTTCCCTTCTTGCCAAATCTCGTAATACCCTTGGTCTGTGATATCTTCAGGAAGACCCGATCACCTACTTAAAATTTGAGGGCTCTTCTGCATTTCTCGGCATAACTCTTTTATCGGCTTTGGGCTGTCTTGAGCAGCTCTCTAATTAAGGCAATCTTCTCAAAATTTATCTAGACTATTTCAGGTCCCAGTAATTTCCTCTCCCCCACCTCATCCCAGCAGATGGGGGATTTACACTTCCTCCCATATAGGGCCTTATACGGTGCAATCTGGATGCTGGCTTGGAAGCAAATGTTGTAGGCAAACTCCATCAGGGGCAGATGGTCCTCCCAGCTTCCTTTAAAATCAGTGACACATGCCCTTAGCATATCTTCTAGTGTTTAAATGGTCCTTTCTGATTGGCCATCAGTCTGGGGATGAAAGGCAGTGTTGAAGGTAAGTTTGGTCCCTAAAGTTGATTGTAGGCTAGCCCAGAATCTAGAGGTAAACCTAGTGTCTCTGTCAGACAATGGTGATGCGTACACCATGTAATCTTATAATTTCTCTTATGTACAATTGGGCCTACTTATACAGGGTATAAGGCATGCTAACTGGTAAGAAATGAGCGGCCTAGTTAATTGGTCCACAATGACCCAGATACTATCATGTCTAGCACTTGACGTGGACAATCTAGAAACAAAATCGATTGTGATATGTTCCCACTGCCACTCTGGTATGGGCAAGGGTTGTAACAGTCCGGTGGGTATGTTCTTCCTTCACTTGCTGATAGTCAAGCACATAGCTCACGTTGTTCCACCAGAAGGACTTTTTCAAATCCTAGTATATCTTTGTACTCCCAGGGTGTACTGTGTAGCGTGAGTGGTGTGCTTCTTCCTGAACAACCCTTTTTACACTATCGTTATTAGAGACACACACTCAGCTCTTGAACCTCAACATCTCATCACTGCCCAAGTGAAATCCTCTTCTTCCTCCATTTTCATTTCGTCACGAACTTTCATTAGCTGAGGATCTTACTTTTACACTACTCAGATTTGTTTAAAGAGTTGGGGTTCTACCCTTACACAGAAAAGTACACTGACCCCATCATCGCGGGGTAGAGTTGGGTATCACTCTATTGTGTCTTCTAGCAATTTCATATCTCGAATCATGAGGTGTACCACTGAGACCATACAAGTTCGTCTTAGGGCATCGGCTGCTTCGCTAGTTTTTCTTGGATGGTAATCAATTGTACAGTCGCAATCATTTAATAAGTCCATTCATCTCTTTTGCCTCATATTCAGCTCCTTCTGGGAAAATAGGTACTTGAGGCTCTTATGATCTGTGAGCACTTTAAATCAAGCCCCATAGAGATAGTGCCTCCAGATCATTAACGCAAACACTATGGCCGCAAGCTCCAAGTCATGCGTTGGATAGTTCTGCTCATACGGTTTCAATTGTCTAGAGGCGTATGCAATGACCTTGCCCCTCTGCATGAGTACACCACCGAGCCCTTTATGGAATGCATCGGTATAAACCACAAAGTCTTCATTCCCTTCGCGAAAGACTAGTATTGGGGTTGTGGTTAATCTCTTCTTAAGTTCTTGAAAACTTCTCTCACAATCATCTGACCACAAAAATTTCCTATTCTTCTAGGTCAGCCAAGTAAGGGGAAGTACTATTTTCAAGAATCCCTCTACAAAACTCCAGTAGTATCCTGCTAACCCTAGGAAGCTGCGAACTTCAGTTACATTTGTTGGGTTCTCCCACTTAAGCATTGCTTCAATCTTAGAGGGATCGACCGAGAAATGATGTAACTAAGGAAGGCTACACTGGGGAGCCAAAATTTGCTCTTGCTTAGTTTGACATACAATCTTTCCGACCTCAGAGTTTGCAAGATGGTTCTCAGATGTTGTTCATGCATTTCCCAACTCTTTGAATACACCAAAATACCATCAATAAAAACTACTACAAAATCATCCAAGAAAGGTCGGATCACTCTATTCATCAAATCCATGAACACTATAGAGCCATTGGTTAACCCGTACGGCATTACAAGAAACTCGTAGTGGCCGTATCGAGTTCTAAAAGCAGTCTTTGGGACATCTCCTTCCTTAATTCGCAATTGGTGATACCCCGATCAGAGGTCAATATTTGAAAACACCTGGGCCCCCTGAAGCTGATCAAAGAGGTCATCAATTCTAAGCAGAGGATACTTATTCTTCACCATCACTTGGTTGAACTGCTTATGTTCAATACATAGCCTCAGGGACCCATCCTTCTTCTTCACAAATAGGACAAGTGTACTCCAAGGTGACACATTGGGTCGGATGAACCCATTATCTAATAATTCCTGCAACTGCTCTTTTAACTCCTTCAACTCAGCTGGGGTCATTCTATATAGGGCTTTAGAGATGGGAACCGTGCCTGGGACTACATCTATCTCAAATTTAATTTCCCTCGTTAGAGCCTAGGTGGGTAACTCTTCTAGGAATACCTCAGGGTAGTCCTTAACAACCGGTATCTTCTCTAGTTGGTCCTAAAGACGCTTATTCTCTACTACATAAGCCAGATACCCTTCACATTTCTTAGTCGGAAGGCAAGAGGCCTGAAGGGCGGAAATAAGATGCAGAGGGGAAATATCCCTCGTTCCCTCAGAGTGCAACACTGCTTGATCAGGACATTTAAAGGTTACCGTCTTTTCAAAAAAATTGACAGTGGCATGATGGGTGTACAACCAATCCATGCCCAAAATAATATCAAAGTCTTGAATATCTAAGGGGATCAAATCTACAAGTAGATCGCACCCATCAATTTTAATCCCACACTGTCTAAATACCCTTTCAGCTTCCAAGGCATTCCCCACAAGTGTGCTTACTATCAAAGTATAACTGAGCCATGCAAGTGTAACATTTAAATGGAAAGAAAAATGGGGTGCAATAAATGAATGAGAAGAACCAGGATCAATTAAGTCTTTGGCTCTAGCACCACAAATAGAGAGCATACCTCTAATCACTGAGGTGGACGCCTTGGACTCTTGTTCGATAAAAGTAAACACTCGTCCTTGTGTCTTCGGTCAGTCCTTGGTCTTTGCCATGGGGCAATCCTTAACCCAGTGACCAGGCTTGCCACACTTTAGGCACACATTCCGCTTTCTATAGCATTCGACGACAGTGTGGTTATCTTTTCCACAATGAGAGCATATTGGGCATTGATCACCTTCCATGTTGCCCGGGTGATTCTTCTGGGCCTTCTGATTAAGTTGGTAAGGCTATCCGTTCTTAGAAATTGTCGAGGCTTCGTTCCAAACCTTCCCGGTGGCACAACCTTCATCTTTCCTTCCTTCCTCAATCTATGGTCCTCGCAGTCCCTCTCAATCTTTAAGGTGAAGTCCACCAATGAGGTGTATGACTTCAGGTTGGTCGACATCACTCTCCCTCTAATATCCGGCCGAAGGACCCCTCTCGAATTTAGCCACCTTCCATGCCTCAGTGTTAATAATGTGGGGTGCATACCTAGAGAGCTATGTAAATATGGCTGCATACTACTTCACTGTCATACCCCCTTGTCGAAGTTCAATAAACTCTACTTCTTTTCTCTTCTTGACGAAGTCTAGAAAATATTTCTCATCGAAGGCTGTCAGGAAGTTTTCCCATGTGGTCTTGATCCCCTAGTCCCCCTAAGACTGCTTCACCTAGTTCCATCAGTGCTCGACTAATGCAGCACCTCTAGGATATTTTCTATCTGTCTCTTCCATCTCTCAGCCTTCTGTACTTCTCCTTGCCCCAAAATGGTTGAGGGCTCCAGCCTTCTAAACATCTCTAAAAGGCTACTGTCATTCCAGGATAGGGGTAGACTGAGCGGGCATCGACTCCTTCTTCATCTGAGTCATAGCCCCCAGAGTCCTATAGAATTCACCGAGCGACTCAGTGTTCTTGTTGTTGGAACTAGCATTGTGGGTACGAGCTCTCGGAAACATCAAGTTAACCATAAAAGCACACAGTCACTTGTCTACTCCAAAGCTATTCTAAAGACTCCCCTCCTAAACTCCCTATGCCAAAGGCCCTATCTTGGCTGCTATGATACCATAACTGTCACAACACCACCCCCGACTGCCTTACCTCTGATGACGGAGGGCAATCGAGCATGGGTTTGTTATCCCAATGTAGCGTTTGTTACTAAGGTAGGAGAAGACTCAACACCATATTCTCGGTAATGAAGCAATCCAAGGAAAATTGATGCTCACAAGCCAAAAAAATTTAAAACTTAGCAAATTCATTCATAAGAAAAGATGTTTCATTACATTATAACCCAAAAGTAGTACAATGGAGCCCAGGTCTCTAAGGCCCAAGGTCACATAGTTTAAAGCAAATAGTACAATCCAAGTTGAGAGCCCAACTACCTACAAGATCTAAAACTCCTCCTTAGAATGGTCGCCTTGATCCTTAAGTGCAACCCGCACTCCCAACTCTGAACCTACCACTCTCAACCCACAAGGAGGAAAAAATAGTGGGATGAGCTTTGAAGCTCAATAAGCAGATCTAGTGTTATGCATTGGTAACAAGTTTGAACAATTTATTTAAACATAGCAAGTTGCAGAGCAATGGTCTTATGCAGTAATCAACATCTATATGCATCAATTATAAACATGATATCCAAGTAGCAATCATCATGCAGCCATTACAGTTACAGGAAATCCCATACACAATTCATTCATTACACACTCACTCCCTAATCCACCTACTCCTTCTAGTAAAAACCTTATCCATCAGGCCAAGCCAATCCCATTGCTTAAGACTTCTACCATCCCACAGGAGGGAGGGTAATGACAAGTGGGTACTCTACTTCGTAATACCCTCAACTCACGCACATGGTCCCCAACGTGCATTGGGGTTCAACAGGCTCTTACCTCACAAGGTATCAATAAATCACATATCTCATTTCATGAATCGCAGGGAGAAACCCTCTGTTCTCCCCAAACCAGTTCTACTCATGGTGCAGGTTAGGGAATATGTCGTCATTACTGTCTCAATGCATCGGTCTTCACTACTGATGGGTGACCCATTGCGTAGTGGCCAGTATCCATAAACAATGGCCATTCTTACATTGATATAACAGAGCAATGTTCATTACCAATGGGTGTCTCATTGCATAGTCATCATCATTAGGGCCTCATCTCTTACTCCAGCATTCAATTCATTCATGCCAATTCAATGCATAATAAACAAATCACATTCCCATTATAACAATATGACATTTAGCATAAGGCACCCATCACATAGGATAGCAAGGAGTACTTACACATGGTTATCATTATTGGCAATTTGGCACTTATCATGAAACTTTCATCATGAAGTTAGTACATTGATATTGCCGTATAACTTTTTCACATAGCAAATTGTGGCAAAGCATTATTCACATAATCTTATGGCACAAGCATAGCAATTATCGCATATCATTCACACTTTTCACTTATTAAGAAAAATTTGATGTTTCCATTAATAGCTAAATGAGAAAATTAAATGCTTCACTTATCAAGGAAATCGGGCCTCATTTGTTAAATCAAAGGCTTGGCCCCATACAAGTGATAGTTGCTGGAAAACAGTAAGCAGACACGTGATAATGCATCTTGAGGCATAACTCAAAATTTATAGGGAATTTCAGAAAATCTCAAAACATGCACATTAGATCCCATTCACAGACCTTTCCAATGGTGTAATTTAAGGTCATTAGGAAGCCTTTTGCAAGGGCAAAGGCTTGGCTCAAGTAAGTCATAATTGCTGGAGTTTACAGCAACTATGAGCAATGACTCGTTTCACATTTTATCTACATCTTCCAATCTATACAACATTTCAATAAGGTATCAAAAGAAAACTTAAGGTAGACACGTATATCTCTCGTTCAAGACCAGTTTGAGCCCGTTTTGGTGTCGTTTGGCCAGCGAAAATCTCAACACAAAAAGCCCTCACAATTGTTGGAAATTTCCTTTCCCACAAGTATTCACATGTTATTATCATAATACACACCATTTATAAGTCGAATTTGCAAGTTTGGCAAGAAATTTTTCTTTATAATTTTTCCAAGTTCATTGGCCATGGATAATTGCTCATTCCATTTCATTTTTCCATGCATCTCTACGTCCTTACATTTTAACGTACCATTTCCTATTTTTCATATCACCTAATTCCATGGAAATCTCAAGGCATAGCAATGACTTCATGGAAAATCTCAAGGCATAGCACTAAATCCACTTACCTAATGGCCACGACGCTTCTAACTCCCTTACACAGGTCTCCCTTGACTCCCCCACTGTAACTTCTCTCTTGAATCCTCACGTGCAGGTCGCTCTTGCTTCAACCGGCAGCTACCCAACAACAGCAACACAAGACTCTCTAAAAGAGAAGTTTGAGGGAAAGAGAGGGAAATAGGCGTGTGGGTTGGTGGGATTCACTGTGGCTGACGTCGCGGGTGGTTGGGGAAAAGGGCTATGGTTGACGTCACTCGAGCGGCGTGGTGTTGACAAATTCAGCATGGCACTATCAGATTCAACTTGGCGCTGACAGATTCAGGGCGGTGCTGACCTATTACACACGGTGTTTCCCTAGATGTCAATACACTCGTGGCGGCCGCTCTTCTTGCGCACGGCGTTAGCGCTTAGTAGTACATGTGGCGTTGCCTTTATTTTACATGGACGGCGCACACCCAAATCATACAGACAGCGCTAACCTTCACCCTTAGCGTCGGGCATGCCCTTCCGCCTTTCTCGACTTCCTTCTCTATACTGCCACAAGTGATTAAGTTCAATGAATTGTGGCCCATACAAAGATGCTGCTGCCAGATCGCAATATGTGATGGAAGATGTTGCTGGTTCGGCTTCTAATCTGTCGACATCCGTGACCGAAGATTCTTGGTAGTCTTCTTTTCAATATATCTCATGTTGTGTGTGAGCCATCTTTGGGACGGGGGATGGGTGATCATGATGAGAGCTTGGATGTTCATCGATATCTTTCTTTGGGTGCTGATGTTCCTACTCGTCAGCTTTCTACTTCTATTACAGTGAATGAATATTTGGGTAATAGCTACACAAACTTGACACAAGAAGATGGTGGTGAAAGAAGTATGGAGGTCAATGATGAATCTCTTTGTCAAGAGGTTATCCATATCGAAGAATCGGGTGTGATTCCATCAAAAGATAGTTGTTGTGTCAAGAGAGAAAAACTTCGGCTCATCTATGGCTTGAAATTGTGATAAAACTCATGGCGATGAGGCTTTATCATTGGGTGTCCATGTTCCCACACATGGCCTTTCTGAGGGTGCTGCCGCGAATATTGTTCCCATACACGGCAGCAATGTAACTAGTCCTAAAATCTTGCTGGGTGAATCTTTTAAGAGCCATGTTGGCAAGGATGTTAGGGAGGGCCTTGATTTTCTTGATGTTCATTTATCATATAGCGCAGCTTCGGAAGACAAAGGTAAGGCTTTAAATTTATCTTTTAATGATCAGAGTCTTTCCAATGGAGAAAAGGAGGAGTTCCCTCCTTTGTTTGGTTCCAAGGCTAAGGAGGGGACTCTGATGACCCCAAATTGCTAGGATTCGAGTAACCCAATGGATCTACTTTTCATAGCAAAAGGGATCAAAAATGGTATATGTTATTTCGATAATCTGAAACAATCAACGGTAGATGTTACATGAAAATTGAATAAGAGTTAGTTATATCTGATTTTGAAAAGTGGAAGAATTGTCTTTAGGGCTATTTTCTAGGACGTAATGGATGTATATGAAACATATGTTACAAAAGATGTGGTGGTTGAACAATGAACTTGAAATTTTCTCACTTGGGGATGCGTTTTTTATCATCCATTTCAAATCTAAGGAGGAAATGGAAATCGCACGCACCGGTGGCTCTTGGTTTGTATATAAGAAGTGTTTAGTTCTTCAAGAATGGGATCCTTCAGTCCAACCTACTAGACACACTAGACAAACTGTTCCGGTCTATATCAAATTGCCTAATGTTCCTCTTATCTTTAGGGAGTCGGGTATCCTCTTTCATATAACATCAAGTGTAGGGAAGCCCATTTTTATGGACAAATCTACAAAATTACGATCTCGGGAAGAGCCAAGGATTTGTGTTGCTATGGATGTGAGTAGTACATGCTTATTGAAAGTGTAGTTTGAAATCCTAAGCAAGGACTATTGTCAGAAGATTGTATATGAGTTCATACCAACCATCTGCTCAAAATGTAATAGAATTGGGCATCTGTCAAATCTATGTCGTTCATCTTTTGTTACAAAATATGCACCAAAGGGCAAAGGCGTTGACAGAAAGGTAAGCACTAATAGTGGCTCAGTTGTTGTGGTACCATCGGGAGAGGAGGGATGGAAAGTTGTCAAGGGTAGACCTCAGATGATCTATAAAAAGAAGGAAGTGGTGGGTGTTCTTAATACATTTCATGCCTTAGCTGAGGAAAAAGATGATAATGTCGTGAATACTCCTCAACTGGAGGATCCAGTTACAGGGGGTCACTCGGGTATGTCGCAAAGTGATGGAGTTTTGCACTCTGATTCTTCAGATATTATAGGTGCTTTCACCTATACAGAAAATAGCGAGACTGGAAAACACTAATGATACTGGGATTGGGGAAGTCATTGAAACAAGTGGCGATTCTGTAGGTGGTAACAGTGATGGTACGCCTGCATCTTCGAATGGCCCTCCCCATGAGGTGAGCATATGTGGGCAGGATGACATGGGGGAATTGTAGGTGTTCCTACCTTGGATGGCAATTGTCTGTCCTAAGTGCTCCACCTGGATGGTAGATTTGATTTGGCTGGTGTTACTGATGACATAACCAACCAACCGAATGTTGAGGACCCCATGGCCTCAACAAAATTAAATCTGAGTTTTCCTTCTGTGATGGAGCTGGTAAGCTGGGAGGTTCCAGCAAGCACGTACGAGCTCATACTCCTGGAGAGGGGGTGTCTAAGTCTAGGACTCAGTCTCAAGCTAAGAGTTATGTAGTAGCTATTGGTGGCAAGAATGGGGGGTTCTCATAAGGTTTATCGTCTCCCAATAGCCATGGAAGGTTATGCTTCTCTTACTAAGCACTCAAAATCCTAAAGTTTTTATGTCTATTGTAGCAAATGTAAGGGGAATTTGAGGTTCGGGTAGATTTTTTGACATAGAAACCCATAAAAATTAGCAAAATATTGGTATTACATTTCTTTTAGAGACCAAGTTGCCAGCAGAGCTAAATTGAGTTTGGTCAAAAAAATTGGGCTTTTACAATAACTTTATTGCAAATGAGAGTAATGATAGATCCAGAATTTTGATTCTTTGGAATCCTTTGATATACTCCATCAATTTCATTGATGTAAATGACCAAATGATAACAGTGGAAGCCACTAGAATATGTAATGGCCGATTGTTAGTGATCTCGGGGGTTTATGCTTTCATCTCAATAACTTAAAGAGCTCTGTTGTAGAATCATATGAGGACCATGGGGGCTGCTATTTCAAAGCCTTGGTTAGTTTTTGGGGCTTTAATACTCTATTGAACAACGTGAAAAAATTGGGAGGAAGCAGCTATTTATCATCAGAAGGGTGATTTTGCCCAAGTCATGTCGGATTCTGCTTTATCTGATCTCAGGGTAGTTAGGGGATAGTTTCCTTAGTCTAATAACCAGATCAGTAGGTGGAGCATAAGAACCAGATTAGAGTGCAATGGAAACCACTAATTAGGTTATGGAATTTTTGAAATCTAAGCTTGACCTTCTTCCCAAAGGAAACTATGATCACTGTCCGTTATTGGTAACCGTTTCTGACGAGGGACTAATTGGACCAAAACCATTTAAATATTTTTCTATGTGGGTAAACCACCCTGGCTTCATGAATACGATCTCTACATTATGGAAAACTAGAGTTGGCGGAATGGCTATGTATCAGTTTGTGACTAAACTGAACAGACTGAGGGCTGATCTACATACATGGAATAAGGAGGTCGTCGGTCATGTTAGGGAATCCATTATAGCAGTACGGCATCAATTATCTTCTTTGTATAATAGTTTATTTGCTGACCCCTCGAACGTGATGTTAGAAGAGTAGGAAAGTACCCAGAGGCATCAAGTTCTTTTGGGCCATGAAGAAAGGCTATGGAGACAGAAGTCTAGACATAATTGGCTTAAGGACGAGGATTCCAATATTAAGTTCTTCTATCTTTCCACTATGATTCAAACAAGATATGACAGGATCTTATATCTGAAAGACTAGAATGGGAATTTACTAGTCTTTGAGGCCACATTGATAGGCATATGATCAGTTTTTTCGAGGAATTGCTTGCTCAAGAAAATGTTATTGATCCACTCTTGGCATATAAGTTTCTGCCACCAAGTACATTAAATCTTGACCAGACGGCAAAATTGGTTGAGGATGTCACCATGTAGGAGATTAAGGCTTCTGTCTAGGACATGCGAAGTGAGAGTGCTCTAAGTCTGGATGGGTTTTCAGTTCAATTCTATAAATCCACCTGGGAGATCATCAATAAGGATCTTTATAGGGCCTTAAAAGATTTCTTCAGTAAAGGTCAGTTCCTAAAACAAATTAATTCCACTTTTATATGTCTGATTCCAAAGGTGGATGTTCCTTCTGTAATGAAATATTTTCGGCCTATTGGTTTGTGTAACGTACTTTATAAAATCACCAGCAAGATAATTTCAAATGGTTTAGGAATTGTTCTTAGCAACCTCTTCCCTATTTAAATTCTGTGAAAGGTATACAACTATACATTTAATCCTACATCTTGGCTATGAGTCTTTGTGACAAGTAAGAAAATGGATGGGCTAACGTGCCACGGCTTTCACGCTAGTCATTGCTTCTTGCTTTGAAGACAAACAAGAAAACAGATATGCTAACATGCAATGGTTTTCACACTAAAAAGGGGATGCGAGAAAAATTTAGATTTAGAAAGGAGAAGGTTCAGTATGTACCTCCCTCACTCCCTCTCTCTCTCTTCCTTCCCCCCTCCCCCTTAAAGGCACATTTGGCACAGAGTTTTTGGGAATGAGAGGGAATCTCCTGCAAATTATGCAAGACTGCCCTTCAATCATCTTTGATAGAATGGTGACATTTAAAAAATAGACCCATTTGGTGCTAAAACAAACTAAAACAAAGTCGTGTCGAAGGCTATCGTTCTAATTTGCGGCTTCCACATAGTAATATTAAACGTGAGAGTGGAACGTTCAACTCTTATTTTTAGAAACTTCAACTTATCAAACACGTCGTGTTTTTTATAAATGGGAGTTTCTAAAAGTAAGAGTTCAATGTTTCAGTTCCATGTTTGATATTACTGCGTGGATGCTCTAATGGGGAAGTACGACCTTCGACGCAACTCTTTTTTATTGTTAAAATGGGTTTAATTTTGGAAGACCTCCCTTCCATCATAAATGATGGAAGAGCAGTCTTCTATAATTCGTGGGAGAGTTCCTCCCACTTCCAAAAACTGTGTCAAATGCACCCTAAGTTTTGTAGTTGGTAGTTTGGCTTTGTATTTGCAAGTGAAATGTCGTCTAACTTGAGTACCTATATATGTGAAAGGGACGCCGCAAAAATGGTTGCAACACGCATGCAGTCACCCACATTTTCAAGAATTCCAAAATTAGTGCGATTCTGATTCTGCCGCAAAGTGGACCTTCAGAAATTGTGTGGAGTAGGCGGTCTCTGCAGAATTGAAATGAACGGGTCTAAAAAGAGGTAAAAGATTGATTTTTTTTAATTTAAAAAATTATTTTTAAAATTCATGATCATGATAGTCAAGATGATAGACCTATAAAACATTTTGATCCTAAATCTATCGTTAAATAGAATGTGGTATAGTGAACTTCCTGCTTCCCAAGAGGCATGCAAACTCTAGCCCATTTAAAGAGAGTTAGACAGAATTGTGGTGCACCTATGGGTACACTACCCAAAAATACATGGAATCCTACATGCTCTTAGGAGCCTTTGGCCACCCTCTATTAACTCGAGCGACACTCAAAATAGAATTTCACATAGAGATAGGGTGAGGTGGGAGCAAAATTAGGGGTGTTAATGGATCAGGTTGGGCCCAACCTTGAAAAGATGTGTGGGTAGACTTGGACGGGCTCCGTCCAGGTCACATTAGATCAGGCCAACATATATAAAAAAAAAGGTATGCTATATGGTTTTTTTTATATAAAAATATTAAGAATATGTGCGGTAAGATCGGGACCAACTCGGATTCAACCCAACTATGAGGCGACCTGCATTTGACTTACTGGGTCCTAGCATTAGAACCACACTCAAATCCTGATGGGTGGACCTGCTAGGTCCAAAAAACTCGCCCAAAAACCAGATCCGGTTCGAGTTGACCTGCCATTTCCCAGCCCGAAGCCAAATAGAGTTTTACATAGAGTTAGATTTCTTATGATTAATTTGGTAGTGGGAATCACACTTATGTTGCTATTATTGGAATTTATTCTATATTGGAACTGCTATAGATACCACTTGGATTATTCTTTCTAGGTATGCTCACCATCAATACTTTTTAAACCACACCATTAATTCCAACATTGTTTATTTTTCAATCTACCCCTAGTGAGAAAGTAGTTTTTTAGGGCAAAAATATCCCTTTTATAAACCTATATCTTTCCCATCCTTTCACTCTCTCAAGACAAAATTTTTAGCGTTTCTCTATATATTCTCTTCCCCTAAATTGCTTGGGGAAATCTTCGTTAGACAACATAAACTAACATTTTCATTCGAATATATAGGGAAAAGATATGTTAGAAAATATCTTGATATTAATACATTAAATTCTCAATACACTTCTTACAAAGGAGAAATAAAATCTAGGCATCCTCCAGAAGATATTATATTAGATGTTAAGGGAACCACTGCTGCCCCCATATAAAAAAAAATTCTGATAATCCTAATATGGAAGGATTTAAAGCAATTAATAATCATGTGGAACCCTAAGTCGTGGTCAAGTACATAAGCGCACAAGATAAGCCACTAGTGCATTTATCCCATTGACTGTGAAACAGGAAATAGGTAAGTGTATTAATGACTCAATGGCCAATTTATTTAGGGGCAGATCTCAAACTTTAAGCAATGAAGCTAGTTCTTCTAGTTCTCATATCAGTAGTATTAAGAATACTGAAGAAATTGTTATTTCCAATATAGAAAAGAGTATAAAAAATTAGAACATTCCTAAAGTCCCAATTTTTGAAATATATAGAAAATGATCCTTTCAGTTTAAAAGTGATTATGCCATAAAAACAGTTGAAAAAACCGTTTCCATCCTTGAATCACAAGATACTTTTTCTCTTCTATCTAAAGACAGATTAGAGGAGCATAAAAAGAAAGGTTACAATTATTTACATATAGGATTAGTCCAAATTGTTGTTAAACCCTTAACTTGCACTAGACTAAATAATTATGTCCTTCTCTGCTTAAGAGATATTAGACATATAAATTTTTCTGATTGCTTATTAGGAATTGTTGAATCTAGTCTTTGTGAGGACCCAATTTACTTCAATTGCTATCCCAATTTCTTAGTTTTTTTAACTGATCCCAACCTTTTAAAGATTTTAACCTTAAACCTTAAAACTCAAGAGTTTGATATGGAATTTGACTCACAAAACATCGTTATAATTTATCGTATCTGTTATAAGGTTATAAATACAATTTGCCCTGATGTCAAGAAAATGGGTAAGAGGGGTCAAACAATATATTTTCAAACTAATGTTGAAAAATCAAATTTAATTGTTCCTAAGACGATAACCTGGAAGTCCAAATTCAATTCAACGCTCAAAGAAGTGCTAGAATTCATATAATTTCACATAGCTCTAGAATTCCTACTAGAAGCTCTACTTCCTCTATTCTAAATACGGAATATGAACATAAACATCTCAATGCTATGTTACAGGAGTTACGGAGAGTTGGTGAAATACAACAACCTATTTATAATGTTGAAACTCCAAAGACTGAAAATTCTAAACCTACTTCACCTGGACCAACTTTTTCTGATGTGGAATATGATCCTCAAATTAATGTTATAGAAATTAGCACATTTCAAATTAATCATGAAAAAATTGAAGCCAATTTTAATTCTAGTCACAATAAGGATATTAGAGAATGATTTCTTAATAAAGGAATTCCTTATTTGTCTTTTAAAGGAACTCCTTATTAGTCTTTTAATTTCTTTATTTGATAATTGTCTTTTAATTTCTTTATTTGATAAACTCATATTATCCTCTTTTAAGAGCTTAAAATATTCATCAATCCTATTAGGATTTGGGGTTTCAAAATTAACTTGTATAAGCTTTTCAATTTTTATATTTTGTAGGTGAAGATAAGTATCCTTCAATGAATCCCACCATTTTATCACCTTCCTTTCTAAATAAGGGAGATAATCTCATTCATTAATATTAGGAGTTATCATATATTCCCATCTCAGAATCCAAGGGATTTCATATAGTGCTGTAAAATGCATACATAAACTGATTTTAAAAGTAATAGAGAGTGGGGAAAATCAAATTCTAATATGAGGCCAGATCTATTAAAAAATGAATAGACCCGCTCTCAAATTAGTGGTAGAGCCAGCATCGATCCAAAAAGCACAAAAGAATAAAAAAAAAAGAATAAAATCATAAATCTAACAAAATAAATGAAAAATAAGAGAAAAAAAGATGTGAGGAAAGTACATGGCCGGGCCAGTTGGCCTGGGGCACCAGAGGCTTCGAGGCCTCGCCCGTATCAGAACCAAGGTTGTGTACGTATGTCCTCTGTTGTTCTCTCTTCAAACTTAACCCAACGTTGGCTTGGTTGAACTATAATTTTATTGAGCTAGGCTAAAAGTTGGTTTCAAAGGGCCTAAGGCTTAAGATTGCATCTCTAGATCTAGGTTTTCTCACGGTTTTCTTCCTAGGCTATCTCTATCTCTCATATTTCCTGGCCTATGGGTTCACAAAGTCCAATCCTAACGGGGTCATAAAATGTGCTTATATAAAAGCTCAAATCATACTAAAATAGATATATACTATTTTAACAAGATTTGCCAACCAAAAATCTATTTTGGGGGGTCAAAGGGAGCCCAAATCTAACCAAAATTAGTAGTTGCATTTTTGTGATACTGCTTACCAAAAATCAAATAAAAGTAAGTTATTTTGCTATTTTTACTTGATTTATTTCTAAAACAAAGGTCTTGTAGGTTCTGGATCACTGGATAGAGATCACGGAACTGTGATGCTCTATGGTTGGGGGGTTATTGGGATAGTGTGGATTTAAGGGTTCAAGAATATCGCAGAATTTGCCAGTTTTAAACAAAGGGTGTCTACAATCCCTTTTATGATTTTTTTTATTATATTCACTAAATATCCTTTGAGACTCAATTAAGTCTCCTGGTTCTGGTTCAGATACCCATGTGAGGAACCAATCTTTAAACCAGTTTGGAAAATCCTTTAAGGATTTTATTTTAAATTGTATAAACTAACTATGTTTTTCAGCTGGATTTTGGTAGCATAATATTATGTTCCAGGCTTTAATATAATCATAATAATTGTAAGTCCTTATTTTCAGGCTTCTAGGCATCTTGTCCTTAAAGGATCAGATCCCCAATCTCTATAAGACATGATCTTTAGTATTTGCAACTTTGAGTGTGCTATGTCATAAGTATTTCTATAATAATGATGTATGAATACTGACTTAGTTTCAGTCATGATATTTTTCTAATACTCATGGGGTTTCCCCTCCGATTCAGGGTGCATATGGTCTTTAAGATATATGGCAGCAATTTTAGATGGTGTTGTAGTCAAATGATCATTCTTTATTATAATAAGAGAGATATTATATGTTTTTATAAACGGTGAATTTTGGGGGCTATAAGCCTTATGAGTATCTTGGGGACTATAAGTCCTTAAAGGAGTATTTGGGGAAGATATTACGATTTCTTTATTTGGAGTCCTGTATAAGGAGGAAGATCTTGTTTCTAGGGGTACTATTTCCCTTGAGGCTCCAATTTTAGCCAATGTCTTCTTTCCTTTATTAGCCCTGCAAATTTTCTCAAGTTAGAAAATCAGGTATAGAATTTTTCAATTCGTTAATATGCTCTATTTCAAAATCGAAAGCAGAGATTATAGCTTGCCATCTAACAAATATCTGCTTCGATGCCAAGTTTGTAACATCTTTTATTAAAATTTCTTTAACAAACTTACAGTTTGTTCTAATAAGAAATTTTTTGTTTAATACTTCACTTTCGAATTTGGTGATGCAATGGACTATGGCTAGAGTATAGTAGTTTTGCTGTGCTGGTTTCCAGACCATAGAAGTGTATTTAACCAATTGCCCCTTATTTTGTCTTGGCATTCATTGTTTTAGGACACCACCAAGACCTACCTCATAAGCGCTTGTTTCAAATATCTTATATGCTTCTAGGTGACATATGGCAAAACACGGCAATTCTTTGGCTTTTAATTTTAATTTCCTGACTGCACGATTGTCTTCCTCTATCCATTCTTGAGGATTTTTTTTGAAACTTCCATATAAAGGCTTACTATCAAAGGCTAAATTTTTTGAAAAATCAGCAGTATAATTCAGGCTCCCTAAGAATCTTTGCAATTGGGTTTTATCTTTAATTTGATCAGGAAACTTGCTAGCAAATTCAATAGCCCTTTCAATTAGAACAATAGTTCCCTTATATATATTGTGACCGAGAAATATTACCTTGGTTTGAAAAAGTTTAATTTTCTTCGCAGACACCACTAGTCCTGCATCCTTGATAACTTCTAGGAAAATATGAAGGTTTTCCAGTGCTGCTCTATTGTTTCATAAAATATTAGCACATCATCAATATATACAACGAAAAAATGCGTATATTATTCATAATATTTTAAAATTCAGAAGGTGCATTTTTTAATCCGAACGACATAACATTCCATTCATAGTGGCCAAATAGTACTGTGAAAGATGTTTTATATTTGTCTATTTCAGAAATTTGAACCTGCCAATATCCAGACTTCATATCAAATTTTGAAAAAATAATGTCACTGCTTAATCGATTGAGCAGATCTCTTTTGTTAGGGATTGGATACATTATCCATCTTGCTTTATTTATAGGTTTATAATTGATAACAAGCCTTGGGACCCTTCTTTCCAATTTAGCTACTTTTTCAATATAAAAAACTGGGTAACTCCATGGGGAGTGGCTATTTCTAATGTGCTTCTTGTCTAGGAGCTCTTTGAATTTTTTTCTTACAGATTCCTAATAATCTGCAATTCATTTGAATTGGTCTAGTTTTTGTAGGGATTTGCCTTTCATTGAAATCTGACTCATAGGGTAATTCTACTACATACTGCCTTCTATTCCAAAAGGCATTTAGGATATCAGAGCATACTTCATGTTCTAATTTTCTTTGGAAATTACTTATTTTCTTTTTAAGCTTTCGATTTTTAAATTTTTCTCAATACTTTTTGTATTTAATTTCTTCTTTTAGTGATAACAAAAACTTTTCTTGTCTTTCTATTCAATTTTTAATAAGGTTTATGTCATGGATTTATAGACACCCCCCTCAAAATTATGGTTAAGGGAACTCCTAAAAATCTCGATTCTGAGCCTAAAGGACCACACAAACCCATAGTCAACCTAGACACAATATAATTACTCCAAAATTGCTCAAAACCTATCCCAACTTGAAGTAGAGCCTGAGAGCTTTCCAATGGTCTAAGAAGACAATTTAGTCCCTGTGAGACCCAAAAATCGAGTCGTGGGCCGGGCTATAACGTGGCCTGGCAGGCCCAGATGCAGGGTCATGATGTAGTAAACGCATTTGATGATGTAGTAAAGGCATTTATGATGCAGTTAATGTGTTTTATGATGCAGCAAACACGTTTTCTTTAACTGGATAAGGCTAAAGCTTCATCATAAATCCAAAAAATTCCAATAAAATTTCAAAAAAAAACAAGAAAAATTATCAATTGAATACTATAAAAAATCCCTAACAAATTCTCGAAATTAGAAAAATAGCTCAAAAATACCCAAAAATAGGAAAACCTCTTAAACATTTTCTAAAAAATTAGGAAAAATCTTAAAAAATCACATAAAATCCCAAAATTTAAATTCAACTTTAGGAGATCCCAAAACCCTTAGAAACTAAAGAAATTCTCTTCCAATCCTAAAAAGCCTAGGTGACCCTACCTAAAATTTCAAGTTTTTTCCCCTACATTAAGAACCCTAGATCTAGGTCAAAGAATCTTAAATCTACCAATTCCAGCAAGCAAAAGCATCCAAAAAAAGAGATGGTGGTGCAAATCAGAAGAACGGTATGATCGAAGCTCAAAATTCCAGATTTCTTGTCCCTAGAGGTAAGTATTTATTTTTTTTGTTTAATTTAGTTTGTTTTTCCTCATTTAAGTATCTGTTTTATTTTATTTTTCCAAACAATTCATTTATTATTAAATTTAGAAGTTTTTTTTTTTTCAAAATATGGATTTGGAGCTGGTGCTTCTAGTGGACTTGGAAAAAGATTGGATTTATATAGATCTGGAAATTTTCTCAGCCCATAATTTGAGTGACTCCACATTCTCCACATTTTAAAAAAAATGACTCAGTTTTTGCTAAGATTTGAGGAAATCACATCCTAAAAATCGACGCAGATCGAACTTAATCTTTGGTAGTACTCTGGGATGAGATCTGCTCAAATCTAAAAAAAAACTGAGTTATTTCTAAAAAGGTAAAGGTAGTGGGGTATCTAGAATTATGGGCTCAAAAAACAAATCCTAGATCTATACATCCAATATTATTTTTAGTCTATTGACAACGCCAGCTCCAAATCCATATTTTGACCTAAACAAAATGCTTCTAAATTTACTTAAATCTAATAATAAATTAATTTCTAGAAAAATAAAATAAAGTCAAACAAATAAAGACATCCTTACCTCTAAGGATCCAAAACCCGAAGTTTCGATCTTAGATCAGACCGCTCTACCGATTTACGCCACTATCTCATTTTTTGGATGCCTTTTGCTTGCTGGAATTGTTAGATCTAAGGTTCTTTGACCTAGATCTAGGCTTTTAAGGCATGGGAAAAAGTTGAGGATTTTAGGTAGGGAATACTTAGGCTTTTCTTAGTATTTCTTGCTATTGGAGAAGAATTTCCCTTAGTTTTTTAAAATTTTTAGGATCTCCAAAAGTTGAATATGAATTTTTTGATTTTCTCTGATTTTTTGGAAGTTTTGGGGATTAGATTTTTTATTTTTCTAAGGTTTTTTCTATTTTTGGGCTATTTTTTTAATTTCGAAAATTTTTTAGGGATTTCTTCCTATTTTTTTCTTCTCTCTTTTTTGGGTTATAGATGAGGTATTTATAAGATTGAATTGATGATTTGTTTGGAATTTTTTAGAATGTTTGGGATTTATCTTGAAGCTTTAGGCTTATCTACTTAAAGAAAATAGCTTTACTGCATCATAAAACGCATTAATTATATCATAAATTCTTTTATTGCATCATCAAACATATTTACTGTATCATTAGGCTGCATCTAGGCCTGTCAAGTCATGTTAAAGCCCGGCTCGCGGCCCGATACTTGAGTCTACAGGGACTAAATTGTTATTTATTAGATCTTTTTATCCATAGGTCTGATTCAAGCAATTCTTGGACCGTTGGAAAGCTCTTAAAGTAGAACCATTGGAAAGTTCTTGGGCTCTACTTCAAGTTGGGATAGGTTTGGGAAAGTTTGAAGTAATTATATTGGGTCTAGGTGGCCTATGATCTACTAGGGTTTGTATGGTCTTTTAGGCTCAGAATCGAGGTTTTTAGGAGTTCCCTTAGCCAGAATTTCGAGGGGGGTGGCTATAATTGTCCATCTTTGGCGTTCACCTGAGGCACCAGGTGAATGACAAAGAACTAGACACATGAGACACAGTGGGAAGGAAAAACTTTTTCGAGTGATCATTCTTTTGAATGACCAGTACCCTTTGGGTAGGTGGTACGTCGATGGATGATTTTGATCCGTAAGACATCAAACTGGCATTGCTATCTTTGAGTCAGTGTGGTTAAGAGGTCTCTAATAATCAGGATCCAAAGTAACTGTCAATAGGAACTGTGTTATCTTTGAGCCGATGACACTCCTTATTTTAGTCACTCCAATGCTACTTGGGAAGGTGTCAGTGTTGTCATCTTCTACCTTAGACCTCTTTCTTGGCATCTGATTCTCCAATCAAATGGGTTTTTAATTTAGAAGAAATGATAGAATGATGAATTTCTGGCTAATTGAACTTCTTGTTCGCCTTCGATTCTAATTCTTGAGGTATGGGAACCTATGGGTTGGTCTATGTTTTTTAAGGGTTTTCAAGCATGGCAATCCAAGAATTGGTGGCGGCGGACGCATCATATCCAAGCCTCCATGAAACGCCTTCGTTTTTTAAAACATTTTAGAAGGTTTTGAAGAGAGATTGAATTTTGAAACAAAAACAGAGTTTCGGACTACATTTTAACCAAATAAATTAAGGTTTTTTGAAAACTCGCGAAACACATAGGGGAAATTTTTCTAAGATGGAGGAGAAATTTTTGAAAAACAAGTTTTGGTAAGTAGTTTAGGCTCATGCTACCGTGGACCTTTCTCTTGTTTTTCCTTCCTTTTTTCTTTTTTTTCATCATGAGCTTGTCAAGCCTCTACTTCGGACTTTCAGGATGAGGAATCACTAAGTACTTCCTCATCTTCCAATCTTGGCTCTTATGTCACAATTCAAAGAAGGCTTTTCCTTGTTTTTTCCGAGCAAACTGGTGTCTTAAATAATATGGGATGTGCTTCAGAGTGCTCAAAATATGCTTGGACTTCCAATTTTGTTCCTCCACTACCACTCTTTTGAAGTTCAGATAGTAGAGCCTCGTTAGGTTTTGCTTGGACTGATGTCTTCCTTTGCTTTCTGACGTCATTCTAACTTGAGAAGAGAAGAATTTTTGGATATTTTGGAGAAGAGATGAAAAGATAGAGAAATTCTATTTTTCTATTGCCCCGGGGTCCCTTTCAGGTGTTCAGCCCGGTAGCCTTTTCTCTAATGCTCGGGGTTCCTTTCGGATTTTTCAGCCCAACGGATTCCTTTTTTTCTTTTTTCTTCCGATGCTCGAGATTACTTTCGATTTTTCATCACGACATAATTTCTCTTTTTTTTTCTTTTTTTTCTCTCTCTACCGCTAGGGTCCTTTTCAGGTGTTCAGCCTAGTGGCTTTTTCCCAACGCTCGAGATTCCTTTCTATTTTTCTTCTTAGTGGAATTTCTTTTCTTTACTTTTTTTTCTTTTGAAGAAGATGAAGAAAGAGGAGGAGGAGAAGAGTCGATGGCGTTTTTTTTTATCCTTCCTGTGACACTTTAACCTAAAAAACAGATAAGAACTCGATCATCCTTCCTTCTTCCAAGTGGCTGGGAGGTCCTAATCATGGTTATCCTTAGATTTCCATTGCACCTAGTTGGTATCGGATGACAAAAATTGTCAAATTCTTATAGAATCTTTCCTCCTTTGATTGCTTCACTCGAGCCTTGATCGTCAGACTCAGAGTCACTCACAAATTCTTAGTCCTTCAATCTCTTATAGGGTTGGCTAAGCTCATCTTTTTCCTTCTTTGTTTTTTTCCTTTTCTTTCTATTTTTCAACTCCTTAGGTTGTCAATACCGCGGAGTAGAATGCCTAAGCAGAGCATGGATGCCCCACTTGGCTTATTTGAAAGGAAGGAGTAAGTGATCACCCCACGCCTTTTTGGTAATTTTTTTCAGTTGCAACTTCATGTTGCTCTTGAGGAGTATATTTCCTTGAGGCATTTTGGGAGTCGTCAGATAAGGCGTGGGCCTCACAGGTTGCCCTGGATTTATTTTCAACATCAAGTAAGGGTGCCCCTATCAAGTGGTTTGGCAAGGCTACCCCTGTAGGGTCTTCTCCATTTGATGAGACTATCAGTATCTTGAATGGATCACCTCTATAGTATTTCATCAGATGGGGCGATCCCTATCAAACTAGTAGATAGGACTGCGTCTGTTGGATCGTCTTTTTTTTTCTTGAATGTGGGGTACCCCTAGTAGTGGAGTCATGCCCCTGCCCCTATCCTTTCATTTGGAACCAAATTTAGACAGCATAACTCCACCACTATTTTCACAAGCATATGCATAATCACACTTCAATTTCATGTTCTTACCAACAAATCAAGCATGCATCACTAAAAAAACACAAATAAATTTTATACTTTAGCAATAGATTGAACATGCATCTGCAAGGCATAAAAGCATGGGGAAGATCCTACTTACATGCACCATGGGATTCCAACTCCCTTCCTTTGTCAAGCTCCTTAGAGTGGCTTCAGTGCCAAAGGTTCTAAGGTCTAAAGGGAAAAACGTGGGTGCGAGAGAGAGAGAGAGAGAGAAAGGTGAATGAGCTGGGGGAGGGCTTTTATAAATTAAGTGGGGGGGAGAGAGAGAGAGAGAGAGAGAGGGCTGCATGCAAGGCCCAGTGGCTTGCAAAGAGAGAGAAGGTGGTCATAGCCCCATTTGATGAAAATAATATACAGGCGGTCCCATCCAAGATACTGATTGTCTCATCTAATGGAGAAGACCCTACACAGGCAACCCCGCCAAACCACTTGACAGGGGCACCCTCACTTAATGTTGAAAATAAAGCAAGAGAAACCGGTGAGACCCACGCCTTATCTGACAACTCCTAACATGTATCGAGGCGATATACTCCTCAAGAGCAACATGAAGTTGCAACTGAAAAAGATTACCAAAAAGGCGTGGTGTGATCACTTATTCATCCCTTTCAAATAAGCCAAGTGGGGCATTCATGCTCTGCTTAGGCATTTTACTCCGTGGTAATGACAAGTTGAAAAATAGAAAAAAAAAAAAAAAAAAGGAAAAATATGAACTTAGCCAACCCAACAAGAGATTGAAGGACTAAGAAGTTGAGAGTGACTCCGAGTCTGAAGATCTGACAACCTTTGTCAAGGAAATATCATACACCAATTAGAGACAAGGAAAATCTAAGGATAACCAAGACTAGGACCTCCCTGCCACTTGGAAGAAGGAAATATGATTGAGTTCTTAAAGGAGGAGAATGACTAGGACCTCCAGAAATCTGTATTCTCTGTAAATTATACTTTTCATGGACTTTTATAGGTCCAAATGAGCGCTCGTCATCCGGCACTCTGTCGCCCTCCGGTTTGGGACGGCAGGGGTCAGGGGGCGAGGTCGTGACAGGAGTGATCCCTATCAACCTAGTGGATAGGACTGCCCCTATTGGATCTTCTTTTTTTTTCTTGAATGTGGGGTGCCCCAAGTAGTGGAGTCATGCCCCTGCCCCTATCCTTTTCTTTGGATCCTTTCTCTTCAGGGAATAGTATAATTTGATCTTTAATGTTAGGTTCTTCATCGCATATAAGCGGGTTATGCAGAAAATCCTGTGAAAGTGGCCCATGTGGTCCCTTTAGAATTTATAGGGGCTTAACTTCTTTTAACTCTTGCATAGGTGTTAGATATTCTGGAATAATCAAATTTGGATCCTTTACTTCTTCGATGTTGGTTGCTAGATCAATCATAGTAACTGATGTAATTGGTTGTTTTAGGCTCATCTCTTCATCCCATATAGGTGGATCTGCCATGAAGTCAGGTGAAGGTGGCCTAGGTGGACCTCTTAGGATTTCTAGAGGTTTAATTTCTTCCAACCATTCTTGAGGGGATGAATGTTCTTTTGGGTTCACATTAAGGGATAGTTCAATTGAATCCTCTAGGTGTGACCCTTTTATTTCTCCTTGAATTTTACTTTTGAGATTAAGGTATTCCTCACTAATATACTATTGATAATCCCTAGCTTCGGGATCTCGGTTGAGATTATGGATGACTTGAGACTCTTATGGGTCACCCACTGCACTTATTTGAAAGATGAGATTAATTGAGTCATTCTCTTTTGTGGTGACATGTATCCAAGGGATGTTCTGAACTTTTTGTGGCCTTGTTTCTTCAACCGGAATCGAGATTTTTCTTATATTTTCGTCATTTTCTTGAGTTTCAAAATTCTGGCTACAGTTACTTTCCTCAATTTGAATTTGAGAATTTATAATCTCAAGATTTGGGTTATCTACCCTTGCCATGTTATCTAAGATAGAGATGTCTAGAGCCCTCTTCAAGTGTAGTGCTTCCACTTCAATTGGAACTTCTCGTGAGAAAGTTTGCTCTTTCATTCTCTCTTGAATTATGAACCCTGGGCTAAGACAATCCTTGGTATTTTATTTATGAAATTCCCTAGCCACAGGATTTTGAATGAGCTCATGCTCATCGGGTATTTTTGTCATAGAGTGGATAATTTGGTACCTTTGTGTCTTCATATTCTCAACTTTGACTGGGATTGCTGGAATTGTTTCCTCCTTTGTGGGTTGGACTTCTCTAATTCTATAGGAGCTCCCCATGGAATAAACTCAGAGCTAGGACAATTTTTATCATTTGGTTTAAGAAATTCCTTGGTAAAATACGTCACTTTACCATTTTGGTCTTCATTTTTAGAGCAGTTTCTTCCTGTGCCCCAAGGCCATATTGGATGATTTTCAGGCTTGAGCATGAATTTCAACTCGTTGATCTTTATCAAGTTGATACGGTCTTCATTTTCAGGGCGGTTTCATCCTATGTCCTAAGGCCATATTGGATGATTTTCAAGCTTGAGCAGGGATTTCGACTCGTCGGTCCTTATCAAGTTGATACCAACTAGGACTTCTTCATCTTTATCATATTACCTAGCTTTGCTTTGAGTAAGCCTCATCTATTTCCTTAAATGATTCTGGTGATGATTCTGACTTGGGATCACCGTCAAACTCTTCAATTGTCATCTCTTCAAAGTTACATTTAGATAAATCTTCAATGTAGTCAAGCTCTTATTCCTTGATGACTTCATCTAACTCTTGCCTCAATATGGTTCATCAGGCTCTTTCCCCAATGTAACTGGTGACCGATCTCGGGCCCTTTCCTTTGCTCTGTCATAACGTGAAACCATTTATAGCATTGAGTCAAAGAGAAAGGTTGAAAGCTTTTACTGAGGTAGAGTTTATACTCAGGGGAAGCATTCTCTATGACCATACCGATCTTAGAGGCTTCAGAAAGCATGCAATCAATGACTTTTGATGCAACCTCTCTAAATCGTTGGACAAAATACGTAAACAACTTGCTCGGATTATGTTTGGTGGAGACCAATTCGCCAAGGGTCATTGATCTCTCTCTGTTCCTATGATATTGCTTAACAAAACGTTGAAACAACTCTTCGGGAGTTTTATTTGGGTATTTTGATACCACCTCTGAGAACCATGTTAAAGCTTGTCCAGAGAGAGTATATTGAAATATGGTCTTGAGACGGTGAGGTTTCTCTTCAAGTGTAGGAACAATCAATAGGTAAGCGATGATGTGATTTCAAAATCACCTTTCCCGTTGAACTTGTTTTAAACTGAGGGAATTCAAAACTCAAAGGAAGATGTTCAACATCCCCAAGAACATCCTTGACATAAGATCTTGCATGAAGTATATTTGGAACTCCGACCGTAGTTAGGGTCTCCTTAAATGTGGTTAATTCACCTTTCAGCTAGGCGACCTTAACTGACTCAAGGGTTTTAACCTTAGAGGTCTGTTGGTTTCCTAGAATTGATGACATAATTTGTGGTGCAAGAGATGCAACTGATATGTGCTGCACCAGACTAGGGGTAGGCTGGACCTACAAGATGCCTAGATTCAGATAGAGAGGTGATGCAGACATAAGGGTCTGAGTCAGGGGATAATATAGGTAGGTATGAGAAGCCACTTGGACTAGACGAGCCAAGTGATAGAAAGTAGGTGCCGGCGCATGAAATTGGGCAATGGAGGCCTGATGCATAGGATATCCGGGATAAGGATGACTGAATGATGGAGATACGGCCAGAGGGGATGGAGCCGATAGGTAAACTCGGTGATTACTGAGTTGGAACATGAGCTGAATAGGCCACCTACGACTAATGGTGTGGGACTGGGGTAGCTTTAAGAGGTTGCATCGGTGGATGACTATACATCACCTAAGGAGGGTCAGGTTTGGACTGACTATGGGGATGGATGGTCTAGCGATCGAGCTGGTTCTATGAAAGGTGGAGGACGAGAAGATTGGCAGTGCTGTCTCGCCGACGCAGTGACCTCACATAAATTTTCTATTTAGGGGTTAGAGAGGTCCATTGACTTTGACCTAGGTGATGACTCGATGCACTAGGTGGGACATGTGACTCAACAAGGGCAGCATGCCTCAATAAAGCTTTGAACTAGGGTAAATTCTTAAGACACTCAATTAAAAGAGACTCGTAGTCTATAGAATTAGACAATGGGTGAACTTTGAGGAATAAATACATGACTTGATGGACTCTTGGGTTTAGGCAAAGATGTCAGACTCTCTAGTTTTCCTTAGTAGCTAGCCATGCTTGGGCCCTGACATAATCTTCGGCAATACTCTAAGTTTAATTGATTAGCCTGTCTGATGAGTTAAGACATAGATGGGTGGTGTGCTCCTAGTTGGGCAACATCACCTTTTGACTTGGACATTTTTGGGGGTGCGCTCCTAATTGGGTAGCATCTTTCCTAAACCTAGACTTAAAAGATAAAGGTGGGTTCAACCCTGATTCTTTAGACTCAAATTGAATGCCCTGATTGTTTTGAGTAGCTCGATTTATATATACTTGCTAGACACCACTGCTCGAATGACTTACAGATGTGTTAGCTATGCTTAACCTTGGGTGTGGGACAATGGACCCACTGGGGCCTGATCGCGACTGACCTGAGATAAGGTAGGCCTAGGGAACTGAGCCATAAAGTCGTGTATCAAGTCATCTTAGGGGATCTAGATGATGCAGTAGACTCAGTATTTGAGTCATCATGAACTACAGACATGACTAGAAAATTATATAACAAAAATCTCCTCTTTTTTTTATGTTTTGGTTATCTTATTTTTTTTGCCTTTTTTTTTTTTTTCAGCTATCTAAAAATACAAGATAAAGATGCGTCTAAAAGAAAAAGATATATACATTTTTTCTAAAAATGAAGAAGAAGATAATGTCAAGAAAGTTATAAGCTATACAAATATGGTTTAACAACAAAAGATAAGATAAAAAAAGATGAGACCTATTTCTATTCTAAATAGATAAAGCAGAGAAGGCCTAGATCTATCTATTTTTTTCTTGTTTAACAACAAAAAGATAAGAACAAAATGATGAGATCTATTTTTAATCTAAATAGATAAAGCAGAGAAGGCCTCGATCTATCTCTTTTTTTCTTTCTTTTTTTAAATTATCTTATCAAAAGAGATAAAGACACTTTTCTTTTTCTTTTTTTTATTAGAAAAGAGATAAAGACTCTTTTTAAAAGATATATTCTAAAAAGATAAAGATATACTTAAAGAAGATAATTATGATCTAAATAAGATAAAAGATGATCTAAAGATGATAATCATGAATGAAAGAAGATATGAAAAAGATGATATCAAGATGAATCTAAAGATGTTCAAAAAAAAAACAAAGATGATAAAGATAATCTAAAGATTATCTAAAAAGATGATCTAAAAGGTGAATATAAAAAAAAGATCTAATGATAAAGATGATCAAGACGGATCTAAAAGAAATATGATCTAAAAAGATAAAGATCATCTAAAAGATGAATCTAAAGAAGATCTAAAGATAAAGATGACCAAGGTGGGATCTAAAGAAAGACGATCTAAAAAAAAATAAAGATGATCTAAAGATAAAGATGATCAAGATAGGATTTAAAAGAAAGATGATCTTAAAAAAAATAAAGATGATCTAAAGATTGAGAGGAAAAAAAATCTTAAATTTTTTATAGAGAGAGAAAAAAACCAACATCTAGAAAAAAAAGATATAATCTAAAAAAAAGAAATGTTTTTAAATCTAACTCGTTTTTTGTTGTTTTTTTTCTTTTTTTCTTTTTTTATTTTTGCTGGAAAAATAAATATGAGAAAAAAAAAGAAGTTCTTTTTTAAGTCTAAAATACGGATCAAAAGATCAAGGTGCCCTTATCCTAGATTAATCTTCAGTCTAGCCGTGCTTGGGACCCGACTTAATATTCGTCAGTACTCTAAGTCTAACAAGCTAGCATGCCTAATGAGTTCGTCATCTAGGTTTCTATGGACTTTACTAAGTTCGTGGCCTTTATAATGGGTCTTTTGAGGAGGTGAGTAGTGCACCCCTAATTGGAGGGCATCAATTCTGGGAAACCAACAGACCTCTGAGGTTAAAACCCCTGAGTTAGTTGACCTCGCCCAACTGAAAGGTGAATTAACCACATTTAAAGTGACCCTGAATAATATCAGAGTTCCAAATATATTTCCTCCAAGATCTTATGTCAAGGATGTTCTTGAGAATGTCGAACCTCTTCCTCCGGGTTTCAAATTCACTCGGTTTGAAAACAAGTTCAACGGGAAAGGTGATCTTGAAAATCACATCATTGCTTGCCTATTGATTGTTCCTGCACTTGAAGAGAAACCTTGCCGTCTCAAGGCCATGTTTCAGTACACTCTCTCTAGACAAGCTTTAACATGGTTCCGAGAGGTGGTATCAAACTACCCGAATCAAACTCCCGATGAGTTGTTTCAACATTTTGTTGAGCAATATCACAGGACCAAAGAGAGATCAATGACCCTTGGCAAATTGATCTCCACCAAACACAATCCAAGCGAGTTGTTTACAGATTTTGTCCAACGATTTAGAGAGGCTGCGTAAGAAACCATTGATTGCACGTTTTTTGAAGCCTCTAAGATCGATATGGCCATAGAGAATGCTTCCCTTGAGTATAAACTTTATCTCAGCAAAATCATTCAGCCTTTCTCTTTTGACTCAATGCTAGAAATGATTTCAAGTTATGAGAGATCAAAGGAAAGGGCCCGAGATTAGTCACCAATTATACTGGGGCAAGAGCCTGATGAAACCATATTGAGGTAAGAGTCAGATGAAGTCATGAAGGAACAAGCGCCTGACTACATTGAAGATTCATCTAAATGTAACTCTGAAGAGATAACAATTGAAGAATTTGACAACGATCCCTAGTCAAAACCATAACCAAAATCATTTAAGGACATAGATGGGGCTTACTTAAAGCAAAGCCAGATAATATCAGATGATAGGATTGATGAAGATGAAGAAGTCCTGGATGGTATCAACTTGATAAGGATCGACGAGTCGAAATCCTAGCTCAAGCATGGAAATCATCGAATATGGCCTTGGCACACATGAAGAAACAACTCTGAAAATGAAGACCGTATCAACTTGATAAAGATTGATGAGTTGAAATTTATGCTCAAGCCTGAAAATCATCCAATTTGGCCTTGGGGCACAGAAAGAAACTGGTGGACTCCTTGCCACAAGAAGGAAAAAATGCTGCCAACTCTTCTCCTCCTCCTCCTACTCCTCTTTCTTCATCTTCTACAAAAGAAAAAAGAAAAAAAGAAATTTCGTCAAGAAGAAAAATCGAAATGAATCTCATGCGTTGGAAAAGATAAAAACCACTGGGCTGAACACTTGAAAGGGATCATAGCGGTAGGAGAAAAAAAAGAAAAAATTTCACCGTGATGAAAAATCGAAAGGAATCTCGCCCGTTAAACACAAAAAATTCATTAGGCTGAATACCTGAAAGGAACCCTAGGGGCAAAAAAAAAAAGAGAAATCCATCGAGCTAAAAATCTGAAATGAACCTCGAGCTTTTCAAAAAAGGCTATCGAGCTGAACACTCGAAAGGGACCCCGAGACGATAAAAAAATAGAACTTATCTATCTTTTCGTCTCTTCTCCAAAATCTCCAGAAATTCTTCTCTTTTCAACTTAGAATGGTGTCAGAAAGCAAACAAATGCATCAATTTAAGTGAAACCTGAAGAGGCTCGACTTTCTAAACTTCAAAAGAGTGGTAGTAGATGAACAAAATTGGAAGTCCAATGATATTCTGAGTACTCTGAAGCACATCCCATATTATCCAAGACACTGGTTTGCTAGAAAAACAAGAAAAAATACTCTTTGAATTGTGACATAAGAGCCAAGATTGGAAGATGTGGAAGTACGTGGTGATTCATCGTCCTAAAAGTCCCAAGTAAAGGCCTGACAAGCTCATAACGGGAAAAAAAAAAAAAAGAAGGAAGAAGAAGAGGGAGCTCCATGGTAGCATGACCCTAAACAGCTTACCAAAAACTTGTTTTTCAAAATTTCTCATCCATCTTCAAAATTTCCCCAATGTGTTTTGTGAGTTTTCAAAAACCTAAATGTCATTGGTTAAAATGTAGCCCGAAAATCTATTTGTATTTCAAAATTCAATCTATCTTCAAAACCTTCTAAAATGTTTTATAAAATGAAGGAGTTTCATGGAGGCTTGGATATGATGCATCCGCCATCACCAAATCCCGGATTGTCATGCTTGCAAACCCTTAAGAAAATAGAGACCAACCCATATGTTCCCATACCAAAAGGCCTGAACCTCTAGACCTCAGAATCAGAATCGAAGGTGAACAAGAAGTTCAATTGGCGACAAATTCATCATCCCATCATTTTTTCTAAATTAAAATCCCATTGGATTGGAGAATCAGACCCCAAGAAAGATGTCTAAAGTAGAAGATGACTACACTAGCACCTTCCTAAGTAGCATCGGAGTGGCTACAACAAGGAGTGTCACTGGCTCATAGATAGCATGGTTCTTGTTAACTGTCGCTTCATATCCCGATTGTCGGAGACCTTTCAACCATACTGACTCAAAGATAGCAGTGCCAGTTCGATGTCTTACGGATCAAAAGTATGGCATGCTGCCTACCCAAAGGGTACTAGTCATTCAAAAGAATGATCCCTCGAAAAAGGTTTTCCTTCCCACCATGCCTCAGGTGTCTACTTCTTTGCCTTTCACCTGGTGCCTCAGGTGAAGGCCAAAGAGGGGTAACTGTAGATACCCCCTCAAAATTCTGGCTAAAGAAACTCTTAAAACCTAGATTCTGAGCCTAAAGGACCACACAAATGCTAGTAGACCATAACCAACCTAGACCCAATATAATTGCTCCAAAATTTCCCAAAACACATCCCAACTTGAAGTAGAGCCTGAGGGCTTTCCATCGGTCTAAAAATCGCCTGAATCGGACCTACGGATAAAACGATCTAACAAATGACAATTTAGTCCCTTTGAGTATCGGGCCACGGTCCGAGCTGTAACGCGACCCAGTCGGCCCAAACGCGGGCTAATGACACAATAAATGTGTTTGATGATACAGTAAAAGCATTTATGATGCATTAATGTATTCTATAATGCAGTAAATGCATTTTCTTTAATTGGATAAGGCTAAAGCTTCATCATAAATCCAAAAAATTCGGAAACAATTACAAAAAAATCAAGAAAAATAATCAATTGAATCCTATAAATACCCCTTCCATAACCTAAAAACAGGATGATAAGAAAAGATAAAGAAATCCCTTACAAATTCTCAAAAATTTAAAAAAAATAAAAAAAAATTAAAAAAACCCAAAAATACCCAAAAATAGGAAAACCCCTTAGAAAATGCCTAACAAGTTAGGAAAAATCCCCAAAAATCACAAAAAATCTTAGAATTCATAATCATCCTTAGGAGATCCCAGAACCCATAGAAAACTAAGGAAATTATCCTCCAATCTTAAGAAAAGCTTAGGTAAACCCTACCTAACATTCCCAATTTTTTCCCTTTCCTTAAGAATCGTAGATCTAGGTCAAAGAACCTTAGGTCTACCAATTCTAGCAAGCAAAGGCAACTAGAAAAGGAGATAGTGGCGCAAATCAGAAGAGCGGCTTAATCCAAGCTCAAAACTCCTAGTTTCAAGCCCTTAGAGGTAAGTATTTATTTCTTTGTTTAACTTAGTTTGTTTTTCTTCATTTAACTATCTGTTTTATTTTATTTTTTTTGGAAATTCATTTCTTATTTAATTTAGAAGTGTTTTTTTGTCAAAATACGGATTTGGAGTTGGCACTATCAGTGGACTCAGAAAAAGACTGGATTATAGATTTGGGATTTTTCTCAGCCCATAATTTAAACGACCCTAATTTCTCTACTTTTTAAAAAAAAATAACTCATTTTTTGCTAAGATTTGAGCAGATCTCATCCCAAAGATCGGTGCATCAATAAATTTGAACTTAACCTTATATCCATCTATTTCTTATTCAAATATTTCATTAGGACTAACCCCTCATTAATGAAATTTAGGTCTGCACCTGAATCGATAAAGGCAACTGCTTTAAAACTATATTCTTTACTAATTACTATGGTTATAAGAGTATACCATATTTTATTTACTATTATCCACCATGTTAATATATGTTAAATTTTGTAGAGTGTTGACATTTGATCTAGATTCCTTTATCCCTGATACTTGGGGATCATTTATTTGGTTTGGTTGGAGCTTTTCTATCGAATCCTCAAAGGACTTTTCACTTCTTAGATCATCCTCTCCCCCCTTTTGAGGATGGTATTAGCCAATTCAAGCATTTGTACTATATTTTTAAGAGTTACCAATTCATGTTTGACTTCATTGAGTTCATGCTTAAGGTCTTGGATAGTAGGTTCTTTATAGATATTAGGTTTTTGGTAAACCCCTATTTAATATATCTTTGAAATTATATCGCTCCTATTGGTTTGAATCAGAGGCTTTGGCGTAGAATTTTCTATGGCCATCTGGATATACTTATGCAAAGCTTCTTTTTGAGCATGTTAATCCTCAATCTTATCTATTATTTCTAATATAAGATTTTGCTCATTAGTTAGGAAAGTTATTCCTAACCATTCATATTGAGAATAGCTTTATAATAATTACAATCAGAATCCATTTTATCATCATTTTCTTCCTCTTTTTCAGAGGATTCTTCATCTGTGCTAGAAATTATAAAATTTCCATCTTCAATGTTACCTATTATGGGTCGGATGTTTTTTCAAATGGATCATTTTTTAGAAATATTTGGCAAAGCTGTTCTTTCATATTGTCCTCAATATCTAAAGAGTTGATTTTCTTCTTGACCCTGCATTTATTTTTGAAGTGCCTTAATTTGCCACTATTATAACAAACTAGAATTTTCCTCTTATTCCCTTCCTTAGGAAACCTAGACCTTTTATTCTTTTTAAAAGGTTTATTTGATTTTTTTTATATAATTTATTGGTCAATTTGTATTTAGACTTTTGTCTTATCAAATGCCTTACTTTTAAGTCTTCATAACCAAATTGTTCACAGAAGTCTCCTAGTTCCTTTTTACCAGTCATTCCATCTTTTTCAAGTTGCTTTCTTAGCTTGAGATCTAAGCATAGAGCTAACCCTTCTACAGAGATTTCTGCTAGGGTATATTGGGTATACCTTATTATCCTATTATGTTTGTTTCTTAATTTTGTCCTAACCTTTTCGGCAAATAGGTTACGAAGTCCTGCTATAAATTGTTCCTACCAATAATCGGCTCCGCCGTCTTCTCTAGTAAGTAGCCTCAATCAAAATACATATTTGTACCATTTATAATGGGACAAAGTGGGATATCTGAGTTTCGATAATTGGTCATTAGTCTTATCAGATTGCAGGATAGTACTTCCTATGAAGTGTAGGGTAATAGTATAGAGCAATGTATTAACTGCATCATCTTCATTTACCAGATTCTCTTGTTTTACTCCTGATGTCGGTTCAGTGAATACTATCCGCTATTTTTTAGCATTTAGTGTTTGTTGTCTTGTTGTCTCATCTAAAACAAAATCCCACCAACCCCTTAGTTGACCAGTAAATCTGGTTATTATGGCTTTAGCAATTTTCAGATCTTGGTTACCATGGTTTTTAGAGGTTGTTACGTACATGGTCATGTGTTTCATAAGGTTTATTATTTGATATTCGAACATTCCATGTATGTTCCATTCAACTATCGTCCTACCACTATATTCAGCATTATTATTTCCCAAGGTATCCTCCTCAAATTGGAGATCCACAGGGGCTAGGATAATATAAGGTATCTTTGGGTACCTATTGGTGAGTTCCCAAGGTATATCATAAAGGTACCTTTTGGTGAGTTCATGCAAGAATTTATCTGATCCAGGATTCAATTTAAAGGGTTTCGATAATTTTGGAGGCAGTTTAAACATTACAACAGTCTTATTAGACTATGGTTTTCTATTTTTAGGGTGTTTTCCACTTCTTTACTTGATCCTTCTTTTTTTATCAAGTTCTCTACTCGGGTTGTTTGAGTACCTAATTATCTCAGGCAAATATTTGTATAATTATTTTTTCCACTAGATGGTTTATATATTCTATTAACGGGAACATCCAGCTTCTTAGATTTAGATTTAGAAGGGCATACTTTAATCCCTATGACATCCAGAGATTCATCTAGTGGATTGATGGATTGTACTACTATTCATTCTTTAATAGTAAAAGATTGATATCCTTTATCAAGAGTATTTAATTGTTTTTCATTTGCATAAATTTTTATTTTCCTTTTTTCGCAATAATGTTTCAACCATTCGAAAAAGCTTATGTTTTTTCTCTTTTCTTTCATCAAGTCGTATTGTTTTATGAATTTCCCTTCTAGATTTTTCATCGAAATTTTTTATAAACCAATTTTTTATTGTCTTATGGTGTTCTAAATGGAAATCATTAATAATGAGTTATCTATTTATTATGAACTCTTCGAAGTTAGAACATAAATTCCTAGGTTCATATCAGAGAAAGTAGGAGATGCAGGGACCTTGGGCTCTTAGTTTGAGGACCCTAAAGTTTCTACCCTATAGTAAAGTCTTTGGACCTATTCGAGGGTAGTTCTAATACCTTCCAGAATAATATTATTATGTTCTTTTTCATAATCAGTTTGGGCAACTGAGGAATATGAATCCCTAGCTGGTATCTTAGGGGGCACATCTACTAGATTAATCCTTGTCCGTCTTAAGGGGTTAAAATGTATTTCTTTCTCCATTAGAATATTCAATTATTTGGTCTACCTCATTATTTTCAAGAGGCTGAGGAACTTCCTCCTAGAGGTTCCACAATTCAGGTAGTCTAATCTCATTCCAAGAGATAGTTCTGAGAACTATCAGATTGGATTTCTCAATATTTGTCTAGAAAAAGACTGTATGTCCCTTTTCATCTATCTTTTTTTTATTAGGACAGACAGTTATCATAGCTTTATAACAAATCCTATATACAATAACTAGATTATGTGAACCAGTTTCCATATTAAATCCTTGGGTTTTAAGACTTAAGGTCAAAACCTTCAGGATATTTTTATCAATTAGTGAGACTGAAAAATTAGGGAAGCAGTTAAAATATATTGGCCTGTCACTTAAGATGGACTCAATGATTCCTAATAAGGAATCTACAAATCTTTTGTGCCTGCAATCTTTTAGATATAAGAAGGTTGAATTGTTCAGTCTCGTTATTATTAATGGTTTGATACCCACTGGTATTAAATGAATATAGTTATGTTTTTTCTTTATATGTTCGTTTAGCATATGTTTTGATAATAACTCAAACCTATTATTAGACTCATTAACGGGTATTGTTTTTTTCCATAGTTTTTATGACATAATGGGTCTTAAAACTAAAAGTACCTTTAAGATATACCTTGGAAAATAATTTCACAGCAAATTATTTGTTCGTGCTTATT